>JAGDQP010012716.1:0-49575 GCA_022664845.1 Lepisma saccharinum
TTACAGAATATACTATTATATACGTATTTCAGTGTTAACATAGTATTAACAAGTGTTAACATTAATTCTTTTGGGAGGGCGGTTGGAAACCTTTCGGGGGACAAACTCCCCCGAAAACATGCCTGATAGAAACAGTGAATATATCCGTTGTGTATGCAATTAGTTTGATATACTTCCGTCAGTATGAGCATCAATGTTCAATATGTTTTTGTGCAAAAATTTGCTTTTCTATTTCTTAATTACTGCACAATGTCTCGTAGAATAAAATGTGTGGCATCTTCCCGGGATCCACTATAATTCATGGATTATCTGTTCCACAGATAATTGTTCGATTATCCGTTTATCCGGATAATGTTCATTTATCCGTTTATCCGGCTAATATTTATTTATCCGTTTATACGGATAATGTTCAATTATCCGTTTATCCGAATAATGTTCAATTATCCGTTTATCCGAATAATGTTCAATTATCCGTTTATCCGAATAATGTTCAATTATCCGTTTATCCGAATAATGTTCGATTATACGTTTTCCGGATAATTATTCGGATAATGAAAATTATTCGAATAATCGGATTTCGAATATCCGAACAATGAATTGTTCGATTAATCGGATATCAAATTATCCGGATATTGACAGCCCTAACTACAGGCCAGGCCAGTAGAATTGAATTGGCAGATTAAGAATTGATGAAATGGTCACCAAGATCTCTAGATCTTATCCCTTGCGATTTCTTCTTCTGGAGTTTCATAAAAGGATCGCGTATTTGTGCCACCACTTGCAACAACAGTGGTTGAAGTGCGTGAGAGCATCACTGCAGCTATGACCGGCGTTGACTCTCACATGCTAGGAAGAATTTGGAAGGAACTTGACTATAGATTAGATAGTGTGTCGTGAAACACTTGGATCCCACATTTATAATATGTTTGAAAAACTTTTTTAGTTGGTCAATCAGTGTGTGTAATCTGTGTTTATTTAAGTCTTATTAAAACAAAATAATAATAATTGAAATCGGGAAAATCAATTTTCTTACAAACTAGAATACTTTTTATAAAGAATTTCAAAATGTACCGATGGAAACATCGATAGAAGTTAATTACTTTAAGGCTCTAAAATTAATCTTGTGTATTCCGTATATTTAGGGGCTCCATAGTCTAATGGTTAGAGCGTTGGACTCATGTCCGCGTCGTGAGACAAACTGGGCAGTCACGTGAATAAAGACGTGACGGCCACGCGGTCTAGAAAGCCCCTAATACGCCTGTTCCTGGCCAGCTGGCGCGAAATACTGACCACACTGCCGTCACTCTGGTGAACGCAGTTCCACCAACCACGGGCAGATGGCGTTGGGGTAGGGTCAGGACCTTTCGGTCTGTAATGCCCGTGGTAATTATTATTATTATTAGTAGTAGTAGTACTAGTAGTAGTCCATACCTTACGCATTACACTTTTGACTTCTGCAAACTGTATCTTCTAACTGATATTACTAAAGCTTTTAAGTGACCTTGGTGTACCTTCGTACCAAAAATTATTAAAATCAGTTCAGACGTCCATTAATGACAAACATTTTTCAATTTCAATTTTATTATGTAGATAGTAATTATTACAACAAACCGATACATCTTTCCTTATTCTGTTTTGATTCCTGCAATCATCATATTAGGCCGTTTTCTATCCACTGCTGGATTAAGGCCTCACCTTTTTCTTTGCACACATCTCGGGGAGTTTCTACCCTTGGGGCTTGATTTCATCTACCCATCTTGTATTTGGACGTCATCTCGGTCGTTTCTTTTCTCTGGTAATCTAATGTAATTAATTTGGAAATGTTTTGCATTCTCCTATTTTATTTCTTACTTTCTGTCTTTCAGGCAAGACCAGATTATAGCTTCGCCTACGGAGTAATGGACCATGCCACTGGAAATATCCAGAGTCAAAAAGAGTCTCGAGATGGTGATGTCGTGAAAGGACAGTACAGCGTCGTTGAACCAGACGGCAGCGTTCGAACCGTCACGTACACGGCAGATGGCACGAATGGTTTCCAGGCAGTTGTTCACAAATCTCCTCCTGGAGCGGGCCACAATGGCGGACACTCTACAGGACCAGCGCCAGCTCCTGTTAAACAATACCATTATAATGATTATTAATTTCATAAATAAAAAGTCAACCACCACTATTTAAGTTTCACTTTCTTCCAGATTATGTAACGGTTCTTTGTATAGCAGTATATATCGTACGTACATAGATGACGTTTAGACTTCTAAGCTTTTGTAAATATCTCTATATGTCTCTTCGCTGCATTATATAAACTAGTATTGTTACAATAATTCTCCTCTGATATTTGGTGTATTCTAACGTCAGTTAGTCATATATAGGTGTCCAGTGAGGAGGTGCAAATATTTTTGGAGGTGATTGGGGATGTCATTCTAAGCAAAAAAGTATATGTGAACATATGGCTTATTCCCCCTGGTTTCCGAGATGGGGCGGGGTACCTTTTCTGTGCATGAAACCTGCTCTTGAAACTTATTCTTGCAATTACAGTAGAGTTACATTATGACGTTTTTCTTCACTTCTGTACATGCCAACAACGTGAATCTTTACCACCATCCTCGGCATAGAGTGTGCTGTGGTATCCACTCAGTTATTTTGGTTTCCCTAGTGACACTGTTTCCACCCCATAACAGGTGATAATTGTCCCAAAAAGGGAATTTTCGAGGGAAATTTTTAGTTTTTCTCTCTTTTACTTCTCTCTTTACTTGCAATAATCTGTGCACCATCGCAAACCTTACTTCTATCTCTTTCGAATGGAATATGATTTGCGCCTTTACACCACTTATATGCACTTAACCGGAACGCAGCAGGTTTCATGGGAAGAAAAGGTAATCCCCCCACTATCTCGGAAACCAGGGGGAATAGGTCATATATTCACATATACTTTTTTGCTTATAATGACAGCCACTATCGCCTCCTAAAATATTTGCACTTCCTCACCGGACACTTACGATTACTAACTTAGAAACGAGTCATGAAGAAGATATTTCACAAAGAATTATATTTACATCATAACTATTATACTAATGGTCCTTAAAGTCATCTACACAAAGCGAGAAGTACAAGAAAGATTGTTCAGAGACTACAGAGTAAGATATGAGGGTGAGATGACAATAAAATGAACATTTTTGTGGAGAACATTGTTGTTGGGTACAAATTGTCGTGAGGTGTGTTGTCGGGAGACCAGGTATTGTTAAGGGACAAAATGTCATTCGAATGATTTGTTGTAGAAGAGTAAATTTTGTAGTCGAATTCCGGGGCCAAAATGCTGCTAGTGATGAGTAGTTGGAATTTTCTCGATCAGAGAGAAAATACAAGGTTGGAAAAAAACATCTTCCCCTCGAAAATATAAATTCTTCCCAAATTTAGGGAAAATGGTTCCTATCAATTTATTTTCCTCTCTTACATTAGTTCAGGTTCAGAAATTAAAAGTCTTTAGAAAAAACTTATTAAATAAAAGTAAAATGTAAATTGACATCCAAAAGTCACAATTCAGTAACGGAAAAGCACTTTTTTAAAAAGGAAATTGCACCCTTATGCAATACTTGCAGAAGATAGTTGAAACTATTATTGAATAGATTTCAAGGGGAATTTTCCAGTTAACTTTGAAACAAGTTAGGTGGAAACCAGTCGGGGACTGTGCATCTTTGCTGCCACCAGGCTTCAGCAACGATCAACCTAGTTGGATGATCAATGTTCCGTTGGAAATATTGCGGCGAGACCTATCGAACGACATCTCAACCACCTTCATAATTCTAGTAGTTCCTGGGTTGAAAGTTCCCCCCCCCCCCTCGGAATTCTAGACCTGCCTCTGCGATGTGGAAGAATGATACAGGTTTGAACTCCTCTCGCGGAGACCTAGCGACACATCAACCACCTTCTTAGCCACATAGTAATTATAAATTGTCTAGTAGCTTTAAGTTATAAATTGCACCCGTGTCTCCGGAACCGCTCCTGCAATCTGTATGATCTATATGGGTTTGAATTTATCCCCCAAGACCTTTCCAATATCACCTCCACTATCGTCCTACTCCTAATAATTCCTGAGTTAAAAGTCGTCCCCAGACGCAGAGAGTGGTTGTATAAAGCTTCACAGGAAGTACTCATTAAAAATAACGAGGTGAAGCCAAAATTTTGATCACTCCGCGTTATTCTGACCTGAACCCAACTTACCTCATCATTTTTAGTGGAGCGAAGCTAGAAGAGTTCCTTAAGGCGTCACTTTGCGAACCGGTGAGAATGAAAGTGGCATAAGTCATAAAATTTTAAACAATTAATTAAGCCCAATTATTGTAAATAAGAAGATGCAGAATACATATTTATAATCAGATTAATCACTTACATGTAGACAGTAATCAGTTTTTAGTATTACAGTATCCTCTCATTTGATTTTTCAATAACAATGTTAACAAACCATTAAATATCTCAAATTAGGAATAAAGTGACTTACGACCAACACATTCGATCTTGGACCAGTGCATCCTTTATTTTCACTCTGTCCTGTGATTTTTGGAGGGTCGGGGAAAACCACAAGAAATAAATATGTAGGGGTAGAGAGCTGAAATTTGAGTTTCTGAGAGAACAGTAGAAGTTTGTTGTGTGACGTCACAAATGTATAAGGCATTACGCTTATCTTCTCGTATACATATAATGTGGAATGAAAAATGCTTTTAAAATCCTCAAATTGAAAAACTGTTAGAAAGTGACATGCTGAATACATGCTAAGAAAATTACATAAAAATGGTTTGGTGGCTATAACATCTTTTGAAGCATAGAATATGGAACGCGAAAGAAACAATACCCTCACGCTAAAAGCTCGAAACAAACTGGTCCTTTCTCTTCAGCTTCGAGAGAGAGGAAAGAAATGTATAATTCTTATCACGAAAGATGAATGTAGTGGAAAAAAATGGCTCCTGAAATATTTTATTGCATTTCTTTTGTTTTCCAAGATAGACTTATGACAGGTTTTCCTTACCATAACTCTATGGCTTACGGAACTCGCAAGTTCATTGCCGCAGTAACAAACGTTCTCCATAACGATCAATCCACTAAAAAGAAGCATTAGCAAAAAAAAACTGTTCGTTTTATTCAGGAGAGTCAGCTGCACGAAAACAAGAAAAGAAAAGAAAACAAGAAGATCTCATCTTCCCAGAATTGTCATCCTACCACTCAGAGCTGCTTAATCTGTAGAACAACCAATGTCGTGTGACACATTTTCTTTAATACTTGGGAAAGCTGGATAAGTCCAGTTTGTGTTGCTGTAATTTTATATTACTGCGGAAAAAATATTAAAATTCCAATATTACTGCTAAAATGATGCTTATTCTTAAAACAAGTCATAAAAATATACTGTTCTAACAAGGATATTGGAATTTTAATACCATTAGTTGTGGCTACAGATTAAAACTTACTCTGGACTAAGATGTTTTGGAATCAATCAGTGTCTGGTGTGCTCCTTATCGGTCTCCATTTCACTGACACGATACGCTGTCCCTATCCGTTCGTCCACACTCACTGCCTGTTCCTGCTCTAATGTTCCCCTGATTATGTTCCTACGATTCATGCGTTGGTAGCGCCATCTGGAAGGTCAGTACTCCGCTAACCTGTGACATGTAGAAACTGGTAGAAGATTTGCATCTACCCAATACTTTATTACACAAAAGGGTACAACGTCTACGTACAGTCACAAACACTGAGCCAAGTATGTATCGATATTTCAAAATACTAAAATATAAATTTAAAAAATCACAGTTTCGTTCAAGAGCAGGCAATCGCTCTTTTCCTGCAACTAGAATAGACAAAAATACAATTCCATATCAAACAAGGAGAACTAAACTTTTTAGTTCTTATTTGATATAATACACAACTTAATACGTATTAGGTTCCAATAAACATCTTTGCTGAAAGATACTTGCTTAGGAATTGCGAACTATCCATTATTTATATCAGAATGTGTTGTGTTCGGTTCCCTAGAAATGGAACGCCTCCTTCTTCTTCCGCTAATACAACTGCTCATATAAAAGAGGACTGATCATCCCTCTCTTGGCTGAAGCAAAAGCCAAGCTACGCCAAAATGCTATTATCCGAGACGAACTTCTTACCAAGAAAAGGTGATGGAGACCATACTATTGTAAGTCTGTTACTATTCTCAATTTCCTGTAATCAAATCTTCACTTGAAACTTTGGTGATCAAATATCAATATATCTTAATTAAGAAAGGGTCTCCCGTTTAAATTCAGAACATATTACAATTTCAATTTAAAATCATTTACCATCAGCGTGATATGCTTGAATTTATATGTCTTGTAATTCAAGGGATACTAAATACTTAAACTGTAAAATCACTCAAAATTTGTACCACCGAGTCATAATCTAAACACTGTTCTAATTTTACTATTCAAATCAATCTGTTAAACCAATAGTACAATAAAATAATCATCATTCATTTGTTAAAAGAAAGCAGTTTTAACTTGCAATTTCGTAGCTGCCCTTTGGTAACCCCCCTAGTTCACCTTCTTTTACGGGAGACGTTATACATTATTGTAGCACTTTTCAAACAATTGACCTCATAGAAAGCACGTATTTGTTTCAATGTCTTTGTATTTCATATTTCATTGATAACTAACTAACTAACTAACTCTATGGCTTATGGAACTCGTAAGTTCATCGCCGCAGTAACAAACGTTCGCCATTGGATTCTATCCTGGGCAGTATCAAGCCAGTTTTCATCACGAACACCTACTTCTCGAAGATCTCTTCTAATATTGTCATTGATAAAACAGTAAAATGAGGGGAAATAAATGAAAAATTTATACTTAAAAAATTCACAGAGCGGGAAAATATAGAAAATTTCCCTAGTATATAATCTGAGAAATTATAGTAACAATAGTAGTAGTAATAGTGGTAGCAGCAGCAGCAGCATTAGCAGTAGTAGTAGTAGTAGTAGTAGTAGAAGCAGTGGAAACTCATATTCCTCCATTGAAACAGGGATGAATTCGAACCTTCGGTAGCTTTTGCTAGTTAACAAAAAAAAAAAAATCAATATAATGGTTTAATCACCCTAATTGACATTCGATATTCGTTTGTTCAGAAACGTTATCGCAACCTGACGAACTTTCCAAATTAATGTTGGACTGGGGAGACTGGCATTAAATTAGTCTCCCTACCCAATAAATTTGTCTATTTTTCTGGCTAATTCGAACGGCACGAATTCTGTGATATAGATTTTCTGATAGCACACTAATTGAGCATTAAATACTGATAAAATGTCTGAATACCAGCTGCAGTGAGCAAGGGATGAGAAATTTAAGCACTTTTTAGAATTAATGGTATAAAAGTAGGATGAACGTAATGTGTGAAAGAAAGTGTATAATCCATTACTTGGTTTGATGCACGGTTTTTCTTTGATGCACGGTTATTTTTGTACCTCGTACATTACTTTAAAAATAGCTTTATCTACTGAGTTTCAATTTAATACAAAACGTAAAATAAAATAATGGCTGAGCAAAGCACTACAATTTATTTTAAAAAATTAAAATTTTTGTAAACGTTTTCGCCTACTATTATGAGGTCCTGGCTTTTCCAAATGAGGTGCTTAATATCTCATTAAGGTGCTGCAACCTTGGTCTTCGTCTATTTCTTGTTTTATTAGCACATTTTAAAAATTAACAATTTCTAGCTTTTTACATGTATCGGAGAGTATTTCCATGTACTAAAATACAGCATGATCATATAATATCGTATTCGATTTTTGCATCATATAATTTATTTATCGAATATGACTCATTATTTACAAATCTAATTAATTAAATGATTTAGTAGGTACAATACTCCCGGTGCTAAATTGAACTTACTACGTTGTCGAAAATGTTTTTCGCAATATTAAAAAAATACTTTTGAAAATTAAATAAAGCAAAGAACCAAGGTGTCGTAATACATGAAGAGATGAAAACGACTGCAGCTGATCTGGAGAAGAGCTGGCGATGTTGCAGTAAACAGCGTGGAAGGGCTCTACAGGCTGTTGTACACCACCCTACAAGGCGACAAGAGGCTGCGAAGTCACATCAAGGTGCTGAGGACTGCGCTGGAGGTTGATAAAGTCATGAAGAAACACTGCAAGTTTCTGGTGGATGGCCAGCCGCTTCAGGAAGACACCGTGGTGCTTGATGACGTCAAAGATGTAGTAGACTGGAGAGTTGTCGAGAACACGATTGAAGAAGAGCGGCTGTTGCTGTAGCCATGCTCAAAACTACAGACGGCAGCTGCATTGCTTCAGTCGGCCGACCACTAGGACAGACGGATGAAGTTCTGCAGTCAGATGATGAATGCTGGAAGTAGCTCGGCTGCATCTGGGAAACATCACAGGGTGTCGGAGTCTGCACAAAAAAACTGCAACACGGTGGTACGGTTCCGGGTGCATGGAGCAGAAATCGACACAATAGATGGAAGATACTTAGATGAAACAGGACGTCGAAGATGAGGAGAGCAGAAGGCGACTGTAAGCTGCTAAGGCTGGAGAGAGATGACGTCAGCCGATGTGAGGTGAAAACTGCAAGGCGACCGAGGATTGGAACGATGAACGGCCGACATCTGGATGGTTTGCATTGAATATACATGGAATGACTGTGATATCTGAAAGACGATAGAAGTAAAAAAAAATGTTTGTTTAATTAATAAAGCTAAAGATAGGGAAAGGATGGATTTGGTTTGGAAAGAGTTGTTGATAGAAGAATACTGCGGCGAAGAAGTGGTTGATCCGTTGTTGGACTTAGTACCAAATGACTGGGAACTGCGTCGATTAACTTCTGGTGAGTTAAAGTGAGCGCTCCGAATTACATGTGGTATGACTAAGTACTGTAATCATTAGAAAAAATCATTATGAGAAATTATAGTCACTTATTAGATGGTTTCGTGAAGTAAATAAGGTTGAAGTTTATTTGTTTCTGGTCGTCTATGGAAAGCATATTATCAGAGACGACGTAACCGTTGGCCCTGCGATGACCTATACGACACTGACTTAGTTGGCTTCTGTGGATTGTGGAATTAGCCAATCACAAGCACAGTTAGTTCACAGGGACCGTTAAGTAGTGTTCATGGCCTTAGGTGCTATTATCACTTGAAAGTCACAAGTTTAGTTATCGCATAAGCGGAAGATAACTACGCTGTTATGTAACACTGTTAATTGCGTTAAGATGGAACGGGAGCATTGTTATCACTAAATTTGTCGTAAGTGTAGGAGCACTAATTTGTTTAGACGTAAAAATGTAACATTACGTTGATCTGGTCCTGATGATCGGAAAACAATGTCTTGCCGCAGGTTCAGTTAAATGACACAAAATTAGTCCGGATATAAGTTTGAAATGTTTTGACAGTTCTAAATGTTTTTAACTACACTGTTTTTTTTTTTTTTAAAGAGAAAATAGACAAAATTACTGCATGAAAGTTCATAGGAGAGGTGAACCAGTTGTTGTTGTTCGCCGAATGACTTCTGTCTAAGTCCTGATTATTATCTATGACATTGACCTTGTGCATTAACGGTACAAGGTGAGAGCCAAATTGTCTGAGAGTTCAGTTTGTCTATTTTGGTGGCACTATTTCAAGGACGTTGGAGAGAGTATGGTAGTTATTAAGGCTACCACATAATTACCTGTTATATAATACTATTCAAAATTGGAAAACATAACTATTAAGATAATGAAGGAATTTGCTATTAAATCAATCTGTTAAACCAATAGTACAATAAAATAATCATCATTCATTTGTTAAAGGAAACAGTTTTTGTTTGCAATTTCGTAGCCGCCCTTTGGTACGACGTTACAGCATACAATGGTCCGATTCCGGTCCAACACCAATGGTGACGCCTGACCAGTAGTAGACCAGCTACCCGCAGTCTTTAGCAGTGTCTAGCAGACTCACACCATTAAATTTGGGAACACATCTCCTGCAGCACTTTTTGTAGCAGACCAAACTGTTCCAGTCGTCGGCCACCTGAAGCCACGCAGCTACCGCCTATGCTTCTGTGGGGGAGGCAAAAAGAAGCAGCCGCCACGCTCGTGGTCCATGGCTATCATCAAGTCTACTCCAACTCCTATCCTCATGATGAGCAGCCGTCACTTTCTGTAGTTCACGCAGCAGTCTGAAGAAACTTGTATTAGTCCTCCATTTTGGAAACATCTTTTGCCACCAACAGTTCTCATCACCTCTTCTGCTGCCACGCCATAGCAGACCCATAACAGCAGATTTGGGACATCTTTAGAAGCCGGCAGCTCTTTCTTCTCACGCCGTTCTTGCTTCCACACTCAGAACTCCAGCCTTCGGATGCCTTCCAGACATCAACCAACATGTGTCAACCGCCATCATCCGACTTGATCTTCTGTGCTTCTTCCATCCAGTAGTCATCGTGGCACCAGCAACCACGCAATACTCTTCCTGCCTCAAAACATTCATTTGTAAAAACTCAGCTTGTATGAATTGTACAAATTTAATCTTATGTATTCAGATACTTAGTTTATGAAAACTTTCTAATGTCGTGTAATTACTTACAACGACGTGATATGTTTCTCTTAGTTCTGGGACTGTTACATCTATAGTCTAATTAAAAATCAGATGCATAATCAATTTATTGTAATATGTACGAGTAACAATGCAGCATGAAAAGACTCCCTTGACATAGCAAAATCAGAATGTATTTTAAAATTAAATGATCAAGGACACTCTGGGTCCAAAACAGACTTGTTTTCGTTAACTTTGGCAGTGAAGACGATAACATTTCAGGATATAAAAGCCAGCTGGACGAAGTCTCACTCTCTCATCTTTCTCACTACTACTACTTGGTATCAAGAAGCTGTGATTGAAAGCCAGGGGAACCTCTTGGTGAAGGAAAAACAAAATTTTGTAAGTCTGCCTATGTCAAAATTTGCAAGTAATTCCTAAGTTTAACAAACCTAATGTAAATCAGTTGAGAGCAAGAATCAAAGTACTCTAGGTTGAGGACGGTCTCTCGTTGTTACATTCAATCTATGTAACTCTTTGAGTAATTCCTTTATCTGTACAATAACACTATACTACCTTGTCTTAACTTTAAACAAATCTGTTCTGTCAATAAAATCATCATTCATTTCTCATTGTCATCTAGAAACACTTTGCTTCATTATTTATTTATTTATTTATTTATTTATTTAGTGACAACACAACAGGCAATGGCCTAATTATAGTGTTGAGCTTTACAAAGTAGTTGTACAGAGTTTACTGACAATTGCATCTCTAAATTCTTTACGCGACATATAGCATACGTCTAGATTATTGTGAACTGTACAGAGTTGGTTATATATAGTACAAATTCTCCAGATTGGTGACCTCATCAAGATATTGGTTCTTGCCTTTTTACAGTGGAAGAGACCAGTATTATTAACGCGAGTTTTAGATGATGGGACACCAAACTGTAATGTCGAAACTAAATCCATACAATCTAACTTATTTTGAACAATTTTTTGAAGAAATAACAGATCAGCAATGTTGTGCCTTTGTTCTAAGCTCTGAATATTAAAGTTCTTAATGACTGCATTGTAACTATCATAAGCAGGATAGATTCGAGTTTCTTTAAAAGTCAGGAATTTAAGAAATTTTGATTGGATTTTCTCTAATTGTTGGCAATGTTTCAATTGATATGGATTCCAAATAGAAGAAGCATATTCTACCTTGGAGCGAACATAAGCATAGTAAATATTTTCCAATGTTGATATGTTGTTGAATTCTCTTCCCGCCCTAGTTACGAATCCTAGTAACTTCAAGGCTTCATTTGTTATATTTGTAACATGTATGTTAAAAGTCAATTTCGAGTCAAAACTGACACCAAGATCCTTAACTACAGTAGGTCTGTTTAGTACAATTTTATTAATGGAATAATCAAATTGATGAGTGGTTTTATTTCTATTAAATGATAATACTTTACATTTACTTATGTTGACTCCAAGTTGATTAATAGCACACCAGTTTGCAATATTATCTAAGCTTTGCTGAAGTCTTATGCAGTCTCCGATAGAGTTGACTTTTGTATATATTTTAAAGTCATCTGCAAATAACAATTTTTCATTATCAGACACACAATCAGGAAGGTCATTAACAAATAAGAGGAATAACAAAGGTCCTAGGTTCGAACCTTCAGGAACTCCTGAGAGTGCAGAATATTCATATGATTTGTATTCTTTATAGACAACTGATTGCTTGCGATTTGTTAAGTACGAATAGAGGAGCCTTATCACAGTGGGTGAGAAGTAATAGTGATTTAATTTTTCCAGTAATATATTGTGATTAACCCTGTCAAATGCTTTCTCAAAGTCAATATAAATCACATCAACTTGCTTGCCTTCGTCCATCGAATTTGCTATGTAGTCCGTAACAAGTACTAAGTTTGTTACCGTGGATTTCTGAGAAACAAAGCCATGCTGCTTAGTTGAAATAACTGGTTGAATATGATTACCAATTCTCTTGTATAAGATCTGTTCAAATACTTTTGCAAAAGCTGGTAATATTGCAATTGGCCTGAAATCATTAATGTCTCTAGTATTATTAGATTTTGGGATAGGACAAACCAGGGCAGATTTCCATTTGTCGGGGAAAGTACATGTTTTTAGAGATAAGTTAAATGCTATGAATAGGGGATATTTAAATATATCAACACATCCCTTAACTACATATGAGGGTATGCCATCAGAACCAACTGTCGTTTTCGATTTCAAATTTCTGATAGCATTTTCAACTTCCTTTAGTTGAATTTTGTCAATGCACAGTGTCCCTATTTCATCATTTCTATTACTAACAGTATCACCATTAAGATTATTATATGTGTGAGAGGAGGATAGAAATACCGATTGAAAATACTTATCTTAAAGCTAGTAATTAGTACCTATCCCTAAGTCTAGCTGTTAATCTACCTTTACTTTACAGTACAATAATTAAATAGTTTCCCTTGAGGAAGGGGCACGCACCCCTGCTTCGGATCGGCCACTGGTGCAAATCGGCACAAGAGGAAAATATCTGGGTAGTTTGGAGAGAGAGTATATATCTTAATCTTCCTTCGAGCCTAAAAGCAATAAAATAACTTCTTATATTTGTCATATTGTTACTAAAAACTGAAGAACTTATTGCTTAAAAGAATCATTTTATTTACTCTTATTTTGTCTACCGGAAATATGGTTAAAGCATAAAATACTTTATATTTTTCAATGTTATTGTTATTACCAGACAATCACAATGTAATGGGGAATAAAAGAAAAATCAAGATGCTTTAATATAAATCAAAATATTGACTTAACCCTTCAGCTGTTTCCTTTCTTTTTTTGGGCAAAGTTAAACAACAGATCATAAGTGAATGGACTGGAACAGGGTTAGTTTAAACCAAGGAATATTTTACTCTTCAGCCAACCGTTTACTGCAAAGTTCAGTGACAAAATTATTAAAACATTTGTAAAAAAAAAATGCTTATAGTGATAAATAAAGAAACTAAAGATTAAATTTGAGATAATGAATCAAAGAACGTAAAAGATGAAATAAAAAAATAACAGAAATTTCAAAACTAAGTCAACACACTTTTGGAACAGTTCCATGTCCCAACTGTGTTTTGACATAGTTTTGGAGTTTCTGTTAAATTTTCTTTCAAGTTAATGGTATTCACCTTTGAAGTATGTAACAAACTGTAGTTTGTGAAAGTCAGTGGCGAAGCGTGGTTTCTTACACAAGGCAAGCACTCAATGCTGACGTAATGAAAAAGCATCGTTATCATTTTGTGAAACGTTACGGGATCTCCTCTTGTTTTAACTCTAATAGCAATTCTTTTTCTATAGATAAATGAGCTAATGCTGTTAGTCGTTCCTAGTTCATGGTGTTTCTGGTGTAAGTCTTGATACGCTTTAGAGCAGAGAATGATCTTTGGACTGAAGCTGTTGAGGCCGGCACAGTGAGAATCAAACTACATAGCTTGTTAAGTTCGAGCATCACTTTCTCTAAATCGTTTTCCTTGATGTGTCTTAAAATATTTAATTAAGACATTAAATTAAATATTTAATGATCACTTTGATAAAATAATACTTTGAATTAAATCACTTTGTATATCACTTGATAAGCCCGAAAATACCGTAGAGTTCTCCAAATGCTTGGCTAGTGAGCTATCGTATTCGGCAATTAAGTTCACTAAATCAATATAATTAGGCTACCCCGATTTGCTGAATTGTCACTGTCGTCGTGAGCCCGTAATGCTAGCTCATGTGTTCCGAGGAAACACGTGACACTGACAAGCCGCTTCAAAATTTCGCGATTATTTTTTACAACTTTGTTATGCCTTTCTGCACTGATCTGTCTTTGTGATCTACAGCAAAGTCTATGCGAGAGCTGCCAAACTCTTTCAGCGTTAAAAATGCGCGAATATGCGATTCAGACTTATCGTGTCTTTGGAGAGCATTATGGATATTGTTAAGATCACAGTAACCGTTACTGGACCAGACGGACTTGGATCTATCCACGCAAAACAAAATACAAGGCCAGCAATATAATTTGTTGCTTTTTTCACATCCCGAAGCCAAGTAAATTTGTCATACAAGTTCGGCTGAAAATGACGCACAAATCCTTGTTTCGCGATCTTGGTTTGTAGGCCACCTATACTGGGCTTTGGTCGCCCAACGCCTATATTTACCATTTCAAATCTTTCCCTTACGTTTCTGCTGCCAAATGGCTGTTCTTGTAATTTTTCCAAAACACAGCCACCCTCCACCCCGCATAAACGTTCACCGCTACTCATAATGTGTTTTAAAAACAAATTTCTGCAGATAAACAGGAAAACTAGTACACACAAAAGCACTGCACTTCACTCCCACTACATCGAACAAAAAACTTCTAGCTACTTGCTTGCGACGTACTTTATAACCAGTGCTGTAAGTTTTTCTAAAACCGAATTCCCTTCCAACTATTCAAGAATTCCCGCTGAGCTCTATAAAATCCCGCCAAACTCGTATCAATAAAAATCCATTGAAATTCTGGGATTGCATAACTTCCACATACACAGTTACACACACGTGTGAGAGTTGCTTTCAAGGCAGACGGGCGCACCTTATATTAAAAATAGTTCACTCCCTTCTGCCTTCAACGCGACGATAAAATGTACAAACAAAACTGAAAAAGTTGACATGGACAGTGGACACTTTGCATTGTAAGTTGACATCGTGCTTGAATTTCCGTTTGAGTATGAAAAATCCCGCAATCCCGCTAGACCTTGCAAAATCCCGGCCCTGTTACAGCTTTCGTGTTGCTATAAAAAAAATTATAGACATTTTGGTCAGATCAGAAGCTTTTTCTGCCCTTTATACCGCGTGACAATTTCCTTCCTCCCTTCCTCGGCCATAAAATTTTAGACATGGATTTAGAGGGACGGAAAATGCTGGAATACTAGTTGCTTGCTTTGGGAACCGCTCAGTTTAGCTGCAAAATTGGTGTACACTAAATTTAGCGAAAGTTTTCATAGCATTGATTGAAGCAAAAGAAAGAGTGGCTTCCTTACAAGAAAACTGTTCGTTAAAAAAGTATTCTTAAAATTCCGTTGGCAAGCACTGCTTGCTTTGCTTGCTCCATATCTTCGCTTATGGTGAAAGTTTTCTCTTTAGCTGCACTCAAATTTGAATAATTGACGTAAAACCAAAAAAGGCGGGAAAATCTGCTGGGAGTCAGCCCTAAGTCTTTATATATCCACTGGTAGATTAAGGTCTCCCCCCTTTTCTTTTCACACATCTCGTTTAGCTGCTATCCTCATCCATGTAGCTCCTGAAAAACGCTTGATTTCATCTATCTATCTTGCATTTCGACATCTTCTCGCTCGTTTCTTTTCTTTGGCAATCCAATTGTAGCTAATATAGAAATGTGTTGCATTCTCCTACTTTATTCCTTGCTTTCTCTCTTTCAGGCAAGACCTGATTATAGTTTCGCCTACGGAGTGATGGACCATGCCACTGGAAATATCCAGAGTCAGAAAGAGTCTCGACATGGCGATGTCGTGAAAGAACAGTACAGCGTCGTTGAACCTGACGGCAGCGTTCGAACCGTCACTTACACGGCAGATGGAACTAATGGTTTCCAGGCAGTTGTTCACAAATCTCCTCCTGGAGCGGGCCACAATGGCGGACATTACAGGACCAGCGCCAGCTCCTGTTAAACAATACCATTATAATGATCACTATTTAAGTTTCACTTTTTTTTTCAGATTACGTAACGATTCTTTGTATAACATTAAGCAGTCTGTATTGTACATAGATGACGTTTAGACTTCTAAGTCTTTGTAAATATCTCTACATGTCTCTTCGCTGTATTAAATAAACTAGTATTCTCACAATAATTATCCTTTGATGATTGGTGTATTCTGATGTCATTTAACTATATTCGATATTCTTACTGTCCTCTGATATTTGATGAATATTTTAAAGCCTGGTATTCTTATAATAATTACCCTCCAGAGGCGGACTAGTATGGCCGGGAACATAGAAATTGCCGGGTCCCGTTTGTCGTGGAAGCCTAATGTTACCCAATAAAGAAGGTAGCTTAATACACTTTTGCTACTACTGGTAACATAAGGGTCTTACCAGTTTTTCAAAATTAGCAATTTTGACACACAAGACTTGTTATGACCAACATAAAGACAGTGTTGAAGTAATAGTCTTAGCAAGTCTGCTGTAGGGCCCTTACAAATCTCAAAAAGGATCCATGAAAAGGCAAGTGTTTGAATACATTTATATTCTTTCAAAGCATTATATTTACTCACTACTCTGTAGTTTGAGACGTGGTCAGTACTCTAAGGGCCCTGGCAAGTTCCTTTTGGGACCAACTACCATGAAGGATATTGAAGACCCTTGAAAGATGTTTTTGGAGTCCATGCGTCAAAAGGCTTACTACCACGAGGTCCCTTTTGTCACCAGTGGGTAGATCACCTTTCTTTGGTTTCCCTGATAAGGCCTTTGGTTACCAGTCTGCCCCTGTTCCCTTCTGATGTTTGGTGTATATGTAAAGTCTCTCAAGGGAGTAAACCACTACTGATTTAGAAGGGAGTCATGAAGAAGGTATCGGACAAAAAAATAATAATAATTACATCATAATTATTATACTAATTAACGGTCTTAAAGTCATTCTATAGAAGCGAGAAGTACAAGAAAAATTGTTGAGACGGCAGAGCAATATATAGGGGTGAGATGACATGAAAATGAATGGTTTTGTGGGGAATATTTTCTTGGGGCTACAAATTGTCACGGGGGCAAAATGTCATTCGAGTGATTTGTGGTAAAAGATAAATTGTTGTGGATCGAATTCACGAGACCAAATTACTGATTTCGAAAAATTAGTTTCTTCCAGTTTATTTTTCCTTTTTTACATTAGTTTACGTTCAGAAATTAAAAGTACTTAAAAAAAAACGCTGATTAAATAAATGTAAAGTGACGCCTAAAAGTCACAATTCATTAACAAAAAAATATTTTTTTTAAAAGGAAATTGCACCCTTATGCAAGACTTGCACCTGATAGTTGAAAACTACAGTAGGCGCCCTTTTAACTGGCCACCATGGAACCATGAAAATTGTAGTTTGGAAAAAATCAATAATTTTCTTCCTAAACTGAGTGACCGGTTAAACCAATGGCTAGCTGAATCGAGGCCAGATAAGATGGCGTCTACTGTGTTATTACATAGATTTCAAGAGGAATTGTGCAGTTTATTTTGAAACAAGTGAGGTGGAGTCGAGTCGGAGTACTGTGCTTATATGCTACCGCCAGGCTTCAGCAGAAAGTATTCTAGTTGAATGATCAAATTTCCGTTGAAAAAATTGCGGTGAGACCTTTCGAACGACACCTCAACCGCCTTCCTAGTTCTTGTAGTTCCTGAGTTGAAAGTCGTCGCCAGACGCACAGGGTGTTTGTATAAGACTTCACAGCATTTACTGCTAAAGCCTAAAATGGACCAAGCCAAAGGGAAAGAAGTCAGTGTCCTGCCTACCCTTTCGCTACAGATTTTTTTAATTCTTCAATATAAATATCCCAATCTACTCCTTTGGGGAATTTTCTGGAATTATCCCTAACGAACTTTCCGCCAAAATATATTCAATACTAGCTGTTACTGTAAGAATTTTCGTATGCAGAAACGTAACTAAATATTCATTAAAACAAAAGAAGTGAAGCCAAAATTTGGATCAGTGCGTGTTATTTTTACCTGAACATAACTTATCATTATACAGATGTTCTCGGGATATCAGCCAGGTGAAGTCCGACGATAGAGCCGACGTTTCAAGAACAGACATTGTTCTCATCTTCAGGGCAAGTATACTGAGACCAGTTCATGTGTACTATATATAGTAACGGTAGGGGGCGGAGCTTAAGAATCTATGTCTCTGATTGGTTGGCCTATAGCTTGACGCTGATTGGTCGTTTTCATGTATGTTTTCTTTATGACTGGTGTCCAAGTCCGACTAAGTTGAAATCCTGTATCTCTGTTGACATTATTACGTACTTGTAGTATGGCAAGAGATTCTTTTATTATCCTATCCCAGTAATTGGAGCTCTTTGAGATAATTTTAGTGTCAGAAAATAAAATTCTATGTTTTTCTGTTATGCTGTGTTCTGCCAGGCCTGATTTCTCCGGATAAAATAGCTTTATGTATCTTTCATGCTCCTTGCATCGATGTTCTACTGTCCGTCCTGTTTGTCCTATGTATGTTTTTCCGCATTCACAAGGAATGCAGTATACTCCTGGTGTCTTAAGACCCAAGTCGTCCTTAACTGGACGAAGTAGGTTTCTGATTTTTGACGGCGGTCTATGAATGGTTTTGATGTTGTGTCTCTTCAGGATTCTTGCAACCTTTCCAGAAAGTTTACCAGTGTAGGGCAGGACTGCAATATTGACTGGATCTTCAGTTTCTGGGGTGGTCTTCTTCTTGCTGGAAAAGGTCCTTTTTAGGACCAAACGAATGTCATCTTTCTTGTATCAGTCATAAAGAAAACATACATGAAAACGACCAATCAGCGTCAAGCTATAGGCCAACCAATCAGAGACATAGATTCTTAAGCTCCGCCCCCTACCGTTACTATATATAGTACACATGAACTGGTCTCAGTATACTTGCCCTGAAGATGAGAACAATGTCTGTTCTTGAAACGTCGGCTCTATCGTCGGACTTCACCTGGCTGATATCCCGAGAACATCTGTATAATATTCGCCGCCAGGAAAGCTTCAATTCTTATTTCATAACTTATCATATTTATTTCAGCGAAGCCAGCGGAATTCCTTAAGGCGTCACTTTGCATTTAGTTTGTAGCACTTCTTCCCAACACAATGGATCCTTGACCAGTCCGAACTTTATTTTCACACTGCCTTGGGATTTTTTGAAGGGTCGGGGAAAAATCACAAATAAAAATAATTATGTAGGTAGAGAGCTGAAATTTAGGTTTTTGAGAGAACAGTAGAAGTTTGTAGAAGAGTTAGGTTTCTGACAGAACAGTAGAACAAAATTATATGCCCTATGTGTAGCAGGGTTGGGTACTATGACGTCACAAATTTAAAAGGCATTTTGTTTATATTCTCTTTTGCATATAATGTGGAATAAAGAATAGTCTTTTAACATGTTTTAAACAACCTCAAATTGAACAAATGTTAGAGAGTGACATGCTAAGAAAATTACACAAAAATGGTTTGGGGTCTATGACATCACAAAAGATGGAATTTTGGGGTTCCAATTTCAAGCACAGAATACTGAACGCGAAAGAAACAATACCCTCACTTTAAAAGCTGGAAACAAACCAATCCTTCCTTTTTAGCTTTGAGGGAGAGGAACGAAATGTATCATTCTTATCACGAAAGATGAATGAAATTAAACCAAATGGCTCCTGAAATATGTTATTGCATTTGTTTTGTTTCCAAGATAGACTTATTACAAGCTTTCCTTACCATAACTAAATATCTCTATGGCTCAGAGAACTCGCAAGTTCATCGCCACAGTAACAAACGTTCTCCATAACGACCAATCAACTAGAGACGAGCATTAGGAAAAAAACTAAAAAAAGAAACTGTTCGTTTTGTTCAGGCGGGTCAGCTGAAGCATTAACACGAAAGCATGAAAAGAATGATCACATCTTCCGAGAATTATTTCCCCCCACCCAGAGCTGCTTAATCTGTAGAACAATCAATGCTGTGTGACAGATTTTATTTAATAAATGAAGGCTTGCGAAAGCTGGATAAGTCCAGTTCATGTTACTGTATTTTTATGTTGCTGCGGAAAACATTATTAAAATTCCAATATTACTGCTAAAATGATACTTTGGTCGATGTTTTAGTGCGTTAATTGTTTCAATAAATCCATACGAGATTACACAACTAACAAATATCCTCTTACATAGAATTTAGCAGGGACATATTTAAGGCAAGTTTCAATGGGACGCCATCCAACATCGATTTCTTTTAGAACTCTCTCGAACCGCACGACAGACTATTTCCATATCTGCTCGATCTTGAATATCCAATTACACATTACTTCTGTAGTATGTTTTTCATTGATACTACCTCAAAGTCACCTACAGAGGAGCTGATACCATCAGGAATGATCCCAGTTTTCTGTTTTCAGATCCAGTCTAGAGAATTATTCGTGAAGAGCGCTCTTTGAAGGGAACTTAAAACACGATAATATTCCCTTAACAATAGTGAAAAGGGTCATTATGGAAGTTCAAATGTGAGCAATGTAAAGATCTATGGCGTACCGATCTTCATAGTTTTTAATCTGGTTTCTATCGGATTACAATATGAGATACTAAAGCATAAGAAACTTTTCCGAGCTGCAGTCTGTCCAGAATTTCTTTTCATGTAAGATGATGCCCATCCATACTTAGTAGCGATGCTCTAGTTGAAGAATTCCTCGGAAATGAAGACATGCAGTCAGGTCTCCTGGATGGAACGGGCAGTCAGGTCTCCAAACCTCACACAGGGTTTCCGCCAGGATGTTCAGTTTCGGTGGGGGGGGGGGGGTAAAGTCGCAATTCTGCTTTTGTACGTTGACTTGACTAGTAGAGAAATAAAAAAGAAAAGTATTTGAGAATATATTTTTCTTTTTCTAATGAAATGTTCATATATGTTTCATCATGACTTAATTTTGAACATCTGAAACTGATTTAAGTAAGATACAGAATATTTTTAGGTAGATTTCGAAGAAAATATACCTATTGAGATCGGTACGATATGAAAGTGTATATATATATATATATATATATTAACACGCTAGCGGCCATAATTTTGAAGATATTTGAACCAAATTTTTATATGTCGTTTCTAGGCTTAATAGCTAGGTTTAGTTCGTTAATGAGCAAAATCGGTCGCCATATTGGATCCAAAATGGCCGCCGAACCCATTGTTGTATAGAATACACAGCCTAAACAGCTGGGACTATTGAAATCAAATTTGGCATAAAGGTACAACATCACTTTTTGATTATGAAAATGTTACCTAATGAGTTCAAAGACGCCATCTTGGATCCAAAATGGCGGACCTAAAAATCCATTTTCCACACCGTTTGAGCTAGAGATACGAAATTTGGCATAAAGGTGCATTATGACGAGTAGCTTAGGGAAATATCACAACATTTGGGGAAAGTCGCCATCTTGGATCCAAACTGACCGCCCAAAATCCCATTTTGCACACCGTTTGAGCTGGATAAATGAAATTTTACTTGAAGTTGTACTATCACAAGTAGGTCACGACAAAATAAGAAAACTTTCAAAAAGTCGTCAACTTGGATCCAAAATGGCCGCCCCAAAAACCCAATTTCCAATACATTGAAGGTAGAGAAACGAAATTTTCAATGAAAGTGTATGACCAAGAGTAGGTTACAATAAATGGGGCAAATCTTCCCTTTGGGGGCGCAGCCAACCGTGGGAGGGTGAAGATGTACTCCGTGGTGGTGTAGTGCTGCAGGGAGATTTTGGTTAAGATAAAGGAGGCGCATCCTCTCAAAATCACTGAAGTTGGGGGGCGAGCCCCGGCTCCCAGCGAAACTTCGAAATCTACCTCAGCCTGTAGGCCTACCGAAAGGGATTTTTTTTTAATTTAAATTTATCACTGAAATCTTGACTTTTTTTTTTTTAGTAAATTGTGTGAAGTACAGTGGTTGCCAAGTGAGAAGGTGATTTCAAGTTTTCGAGCTGAGGAATGAAATTCAAATCTTCTTTCATGTTATTGTTGAAGTTATGTTCATCTCTCTTTCTTTTTTCACGATTTCAAGTGTCTTCTGGTGTAAGTGGCATATCTCAGTGGGACTTTCAATATTATGAATAGCTTAAATCTGTCATTTCAGGGGTGTGATGTAAGCCATTTTTAAAGTGCAAAGATAAAACAAAATCTTTTCTACACAAATACGAACTTTGGAGTCGACCTGGACGGCTTGGTCGTGGGAGTATGATTCATTTCCAGCGCTTGATGATTTTATGCAATCTTCAGGAATCGATGATGAGTTGGAAAAGTTATTTCAAAAGTAAAATAACATTAAAAAAAAAAAACTTTCCAGAACCTGGTGTAAGTAAGGAATGGATTAGAAGTCCTTTCAGTGCGATATCTTTGTGTGAGTTCTTTGGTCTTTTAGGTTGTGTGTGTCACCAGTCTATTAAATTAGCATCTAATGGAGTGCTAAAAATCCCATTTAGTGAGAAATCCCCCCATGAACTTTTGGATTCACGTGAAATCAGAACATGTCCAACTTTTTCCCCACAACGTACAATTGTAAAAAAGGATTTTCTGCCCTGGTTGGAATAATGGTGAATTACAAAAGTATGCTAATAGAAGATTAATTGAAAGACGTGGTTTAGTTTTGTTTCATTTAAATTACATTTTGCACAGACTTTTGTGCCATCAAGTAAGCTTTCTTCATTGATATAACACGCCTAATTCTAAAGCTTGATAAAGCGGATTGTTCTTTTTCGTTTAATGTTGTGTTCCGTGATTAACTATGTTCTTTTGAGTTCTAAAATAAAATTGGAAAAAATATTATATTTAAAAAAAAAATATTGTTATGTGTTCTACGATGAAATTACCCAAATCAAGTTGTTATAATGCTATTGCATTTAAACGAGTTGTAAGAATGCATTAGTACATTTTGGTACTTTAATAGGTGGTCCATGGTAGGCTGACAGTCTCATGGAGTGGTCCGTGGTGTACGAAAGTTTGAGAACCACTATTTTAGTCAGTCTGCTATAGACGTTTTCTCTTTATAGAGTCCTACTCACTCAATACATTCATTTTCAACACCAGGAGAATTATTGTCACTGTCACACAGCATAAATGAAACTTCAGATGGCAATATGAAGAAGAAGAAGAAGAAGAAGAATCTTAATCGTTGTTTTCAATCTTACAATGTTAGTTCAGTAGGAGATGGTAGAAACGAATTCAGTCACTCAGTTTAGAGCCATTATGAATATGCTGGTTTGTGGTATTGGATGCTAATTTTGAGGTTCAGTGATATCATTCGATATGGGCTGATGTTGGAGGGTGGCTTAGGGATTTCTTCCAGTAGATCCTGTAGCTTCAACTGCAGGATAATATCACGGTTTACTGACATTTTGGAACGGTTTTCTGAACTTGTGAAAAATTAAGATAACAATAAACAAGTTGGAGCTGGAATTCTACTTACAATCGCAAAGGCTCCGGTCCCTTGATAGCATTTTAGCCACGCAAGCATTAATTTTTATAAACTAGGCTGGCAACACTGACAATTGCAGTGCTGAGGTTCGGAAAAATACATAGTACTTTTGTCTAATTATATTTATGCCAAGTTTGGTGCAGCTAGGTATAACTGAATGGAAGAAATTTGAATAATTGATTATATTTTAAAAATAGTTTGGCAACATTGAACTACTGCAGAAATCAAGATTTTTTTGTAAATCTGAGCTAGTCTAACTAAGACCTTTCTAAAGACACCTCATGCATGTTTCTACCTCTTATGGCTCATGAAACACTGACAACGAGGTTCCTGGGGAGCGGGAACATCCGTAGTATGTGTCACACAATGTTTCCGACAAGTTTGGTGCTGCTAGGACTAAAATAATTGAAGCAATTTAAAAAGATAATTCCATAGAAACTAGACTGGCAACACTGGTAAGTGGGTTGTTATGCAATGTAGGCCATCTCAGTGTTTTTGCATTGTGTCGAATAATTTTCAACCAAGTTTGGCATAGCTAAGTCTAACTAAATTGAAGCAATTTGATTAATTGTTTTTTTAGAAAATGAACTGGCAACACTGAAGCACTTCACCAATCAAAACGGTTCCAGGGGCCTTAAGCTAGTCTAGTGAAAACCTTTCCAACGACACCTGAAGCATCTCTATACACTTAATTTCTGGACACGGGCGGACAGAAGGAGCTGGGTTTTCGTATCAAGGAACTGAAAGGCGCGCCATCTGTCCCAACCCTGTATCGCAGCATCGGGAATCTGTGTTGAGGTAAATAATTTTTCCAGTAACCTAACAAGATGGCAGCACTAACCTAAATGTAGACAACAATTACAGAAGCTTCCTGAATATGCATTTGAAAATGTCTTCATTGCTGTCTGTATAAGATATATGATGCGTACATACAATGTCGATAAAAATATTTCGCTTATCTTATCCTATATCAGCATAACATTAAAGTTTTGACCTACTTTTAGTTTCTGTTCTACTTTTTTTATAATGTTATGCGTCATCTGTCCCCCCGCGCCATCATCCTATATCACTGATATACATAAGGTTGTAATTATTACTGATTAACGTTAGGAACTTTACGGCACTGCGGAAAGTGTTTGGCAACATGATTTTATGTGTGCATCTTTGTGAAGCTATAGGTGGCTCACATTTCCAACATTTGCTGAGACTTTACCTCATTTCTTATTAATTCTGTCACTTATTGAACACTCTGTATACACTTACATTATTTTGACATAAAGTAGCTGCATGTCTTGCAGTTTCTTCAATTAATGGACGATGTATCAAGTGAGGCGATTCTTATACAGTAGTAAGCTTCGTAAGAAATAGTTATCCTGAGTGACAACAGTGGTTCCTGCATAAGCTAAATAACCTAATCATTGTGAACATGGGATACCAGGCCTGAGTCCTTAGTTCACTGCAGTGAATTCTGTATCCTCAGTATATATATTCTATCGTTCTTAAAACCAAACGATTAACCTACGATGTTTGTCGAAGCTAGAACCAAATCTGTCTATTATTATTTAAAGCAATTGGACAAGAAAACGGAATTATCGAAAGGTATTGTCGAAGCCAAAGTTAGCATATAAATATTTAAACTAAGTGCAAATAAAAATCTTCTAAATTCTGACTGTACACACCAAAATGGCAGCCTGACGTTGTTACACTCAGATTCAGTTATTTTTATTTTCGCCTATCCTCGAATTTTAACATCCATGGATAAATCAATAACGTCATATCTGATACAATCTGTAATTACTTCTATAAACATTGGTTTATAACAACTGGGCAGTATTGTCGCTGTGACGTTTACTTTTTTCTTCCATTATTATTTCTTTCTTTCTCCTTTTGTTAGTAACTTTCCACTTCATTGCTTTAAACTGTGTTGGAATGTTCCTTCTTCCTGTAGATAACAATTTATTTTTCAACTTTATTTAATTTAAAAAAAAAAAGATAGCTAAGAGCCTAATGCAAACTTGAATGAGGAAGTAAAAATATACGAGACAATGAGAGGAAAAAGGACATCTATCGCTTTAATAGCATCAGATTGTCTCAGTGAATATGGATTTTTCACGGTCGCGTGAGCGTAAGGATTGCATTATTTTTTTTTATTCTTCAGTGAACAGGAAAGGAAGTTATTATTATTATTATTTCGTATATTTAGTAGTAATTTCCTTCACAAAACAAAATCAGCACCTAATCTACTTCTCCTAGTTTCTACCTTTTTAAATACTATTATCAGTTTATAAAATATTGCAGTCATGTTCATTAATAGTTATTTTAGTGTTCAATGTCTGTACTGTAATAGAATTAATGCTTGTAATTACAGCAATTATGAATTGTAATTTTTATTCATTTTATATTATTAATCATTATAATTTACTTCACTGCTACGTGTGATTAGATTTTCTTATTTAATTAATACTTTCAATTTGAGGTTAATAATCATGGCTTCATTTGACATCGTAACACGTTATTGTCAAAATCAGTGATGCTAGATTTGAGAATAAGTATATCTATGATTATTATAATATAATTATACAATACTCACAAATGAGACAAATTGCAAAGTAAATACAAAGTTGAACTGTGCTAGTATTATTAATGATAATTCTATAGCGTTATGAGTTCTCAATAAATAATTTATTGATTTAATCTTTGTTGATAAGGATGAAAAAAGCTCTACGAATTACACAAATCTTTGATTTCTATGTCTTTGGTTTGTGAGAGCTGTTTTCTTTTCTAAAGGTAAAGTAAAGCTATGTTACTTTCATTAGGATGCGTATAGAGAATGTATAGAGAATGAAAGTAATCTTCGCCCTGAGTAATGATGATATGATGTTTTCTTCCGCCAAACATAGACGGTGCACCGGAATTGATTCGGTCTTAACCACTCGAAGCTAAACGGTTGGTTTTTTTTTCGCAAGTTTCACTAATGTGTGACAATACGTCAAATAAGGAGTAGACTTGAGGTGTTCTTGTATGAAAGTCATGAGGAGAGAAACTGGGTGGTTTCAAAACCTAGAAGTCATGTGTAATAATCCTTCCAGGATTCTCCTTTATGTGTGCACTGTAGCATTGTTCTGCTGAAACCAAATATGTTCCTGTTCGTCGTCTGTGAATGTTGTTAACAAATTCCTATTAGATGCTTGTTAGTATTCACTCTTCCTTTTTTTAAAAAAAGCTATGCAAACGGTCTTCCTCGATATTGTGGCACACAGCTACGGGAGGCTCTTCGCGCAATATACATGGATTGACACTGATGATATGAATATATTTTCGCCGTAGCAATACTGCGTACGACACTCATGGTCCATTGGCAGCAAATCCTGAAGAGGATGGTCTTTGCAACTCCCTGACCGTTGTGTGTACAGACTACAGGACCTACAGACACACTGGGCAAGAATTCGCACAAACTTCTTGCAACTGAGAACCATTCCTGGTTGAATATCGGCTACCTTTTCTTTTGCAAGCACTGTTGTTAGACGACCTTTTCTGGATGACTTGACTACACTTCTCGAGACTTTACGTTTTTGTAGAGACATTTGATACTCGAATTGTGTGGAGTAGGTTAATTCGGAAACTTCCTTGAAAACGCCTCCTGTGTTTCTCCATAACTGCGGCTCTAGATGTGATACTCAAGAATTAATATACGTTCCACTGCTATTACTATTACTATTACTATTACTATTACTAATACATGGCTGCATTCAGCGCAGTGAGCGGCTCAGTGAGAGTGATCTCCAGTGAGTGAGCGCTCACAACGAATCCTTCGGATGCCTAATTTCGTTTATGCTCAATAAACAGTTGAATTTTATAAAGCGTATGGCTGAAGTTCCACGAACAATTGAATATCGCACAGCACAAAGAGAAGTAAACATGACCTGTTCTTTTTTTTTTTTCAAAAAGACACCTACAAAGACATCAAAAAGCAACTATTTAGTATTTCCAAGGGTTATGTGATTTATCGAATATAATGTACCATTTTCACTTTTAAACGCACTCCAAACTTCTTGAGTACTAACCAGAAAATATTGTGCAAATAACATATCTATGGTTAGTTGTTAATACCTCGTATCTACAATTTTCGTCACCTAAAGTTGCTGTTGTCTTTTTATTGAAAGAAGAAATATTGAAGGACTTTCCAGTGCAAATTTCGTGAAAAACAAATGCCCAATCTACCTCTAGGTTTATTTGTTACGAAGTTTCAACTGGAATGTCCGCCATTTTTTCTACTTTCAATAAAACAATAACAACATTAGTGGCCAAAAATTATAGATGCGGGGCATCAACAGCTAACAATCGATATATGTTTTTAAAATGTTTATTATAACATGTACAAACACATTTTATATGTAAAACAGCTTTAGACTCAATAGTTAAGGCTGAATCCAAGTAGGTTTTCCCGCCATTTTTGTTTTTCGTCAATAATTCAAATTTGAGTGCAGTTAAACAGAAAATAACTCCCACAAACTATAGTTTGTTACATACTTGAATAGTGAATACAATTAATTTGAAATAAAAATCAACAGAAAATTCAAAACTATGTCAACACACTTTTGGGACATGGAACTGTCCGAAAAGTTTATTGACATAGATTTGAAGTTTCTGTTAAGATTTCTTTAAACATAATGGTATTCATTAATGACGTAAAAAACAAACTATAGTTTGTGAAAGTTATTTTCTGTTTAATTGCACTCAAATTTGAATAATTGAGGAAAAACGAAAAAGGCGGGAAAACCTACTTGGATTCAGCCTTAATGAATTATTTCATTTTAGCCAGGTTATTAAAAAGGCTAAGTTAAAAGTTTGGATTAAATGGCATACCCGAAGCTCAATAGGGCTTGTGTGTATTGTGTTCCTGATAGACCGGTAGCCAAATGGGGTTTTTGGCCCGAACTCAATTTTTTTGTAAAAAGTTTTTTTATTATTGTTGTAGGGTTTATTTGAGATGAAAATGGATGATGACACCTTGTCACCCTTAAGCAACTCCCACAATTCAAGATAGCGTCCGCCAATAACTTCACTCTTCAACGCATTGTGCTATATCACTGGATAATGTCTAATAATGACAAACCATAAATTTTTGTATTAAGTACCTTCATTCTTAACTTTGAAGTAGAGTCTATTTGCTATTAAGATGGCTGACTCAATTTCAAGATGGTGTCCGTGGATAACGTGACTGTTCAAATCATTGTGTCATATGACATAAAATGTCATATGCTACATCCACAATTTTGGTATTAAGTATTTTTATTGTTAGTAAATGTGAAGTAAAGTCTATTTGAAATTAAAATGGCTTCTGACACTATGTCATCATCCTTGGGCCACACTCGCAGCTCAAGATGGCACCATAAATAACGTCACTGTTCAACGTATTGTGTCACATGATTCAATCATACAGCATATTAGTTATTTTATTTCATCATTATTTTAGGATGACAATGTAATATATCATCTGTTGTTTGATGTGCTCATAAAGTCAGTTTTCTGACAAAAAGGAGGTAAAGGCAAGGAAATAAGGTGACTGTCATGTATGTACACAGGCTTATGATTCTCGATTTGATTCTCTATTTCTTAGCCGCAGAGCGCACTAGCTATCCTCGCTACGTCCTAGTGCACCTCAGGTCCATGAAAAAATATCCTTGCACTATTGAGGATCACTTTCTTAAAGACAAGTGTCATGCTGCATAATTCTGGGTTACGGAATGCTTTGCGGATCGATATATGAATAGATTCATCATTCATGAGATAGGGTCACACGCAAGGTGGAATCATTGTCATTTTCCTCACTTATCAGTCCTGAAACCCTGAGAACATCGTAAGCTTGGATACTTACGCCCAGCTCGAAAATAACTCGCAACTGTTGTGTGAAGACAGTAAAGATACAATGCAAGACAAACACAAAGAGGAAATGAAGATTAGAATTTCATCAGATGTTGTGGACAGGGATGGAATAAAGCAGAGACTAAGCGGTCTAATAGAACTTTGGATCCTAGAACTGAGCCAGGAGACATTGTAAACATAGCGACTCGGTTGATGATGCTATCAACGGTTAATTGTTATGCTTTAACGATTGGGATGAAGCAAATGCAAACTTTTGAGCAACAAGCTTTCTTTTGCCAATACCAAAGCTCGTTGTGCTTGGATCCAAAGCAAATAAAAACACTTCAGTTGGCTCAAATAAGATATTCCGTGATAGTGACCTCATTTTTTCCCGAATATTTGGATTGCAGGCTAGCTGTCGAATAATAGTTATGAAGCATGTTCTCTCTTATGAGCCAGAACCAGTGTCAACGTAGATGTTTAAAGGTAATGCCGTTTTATTAATGATAATAAACGCCAATGTTAAATATATTCATTTCCGAGATATTGCACGTTATTCATTCATATGGCACGGTGTATTGAGCAGTGATGTTACCGGCGGATGCCATCTTGAATAGTGGGAATTCCTAAGTGACAAGATGTTACAGCAGTTTTCCCTTTAAATAGACTCTACTTCAAAGTTATTAACATTTAAACAAAAACTAAAAAAGTTAGTGTACCGGACCATGCGCTTTTATCCTGTCATATGGCACAATGAGTTGATCAGTGACGTTATCCACGAACGCCATCTTGAATTATGGGAGTTCCCTAAGGGTGATAAGGTGTCATCAGTTATTCACTTCTCAAATAGACCCTACTTAAAAGTCACTAACGATAAATAAAACTTAATACCAAACTTTTGGATGTAACATATGATACCAGAGTGACGTTATTGGCGGACGCCATCTTGAATTGTGGGAGTTGCACAAAGGTGACAAAATATCATCAGCCATTTTTATCTTAAATAGATTCTACTTCAAAGTTACCGACGATAAAAACACTTAATACCAAACTTTAGGTGTGTTATAAGACATTATTCAGTTACATGGCACAATGCATCTAACAGTGATGGCATCAGCGGACGCCATCTTGAATTGTGGGAGTTGCTCAAGGGTCACAAGGTGTCATCATCCATTTTTGTCTCAAATAGACCCTAGTTAAAAGTTATCAATAATAAAAAACTTTATACAAAATTTTTTTGGGATTTGACCCCTTCGGCTGCCGGACTATGATTTCCACTGATCACTTTCCTACATTTTTTTATTACAACTAATTTTTAATAAGAAAAATACTTTCTTTACTTTTTCTTTTCTTAGCTGATGCCATAAATTAGGTCCCCATAGTGTTGCAAAAGGTTTCATCTTTACATATGCTCCTTTTTAAAGAGCACATTGCTATGTCAATAATGTATGTATGTAGATAAATCGCATGAGAAGCCACCGATCAACAAGCAATTTCTTTTTTATTTCAACTTCTTCCCATAAATCATTGCGCGTACAGGTAACAAGTTTATTTGTTAGCCGTGAGATGGCACCATCACCCAAGATCACAGGGATAAGCATCCAGCACTGCCGAACTACCTGTTCTATCGAACGTTTTACGACACGAAAATTGGAATTATGAAAACAAAGTTGGGATCTCCACAACCTGTTTCCTGGCTATGTTATTGCGCCTACAGCACAATATATTTAAATAACACTTGTTACAGAAATATTTACACAAATGCTTATAATTAAATTATGTCACAGCGAGTTTTTGAAAATTAATGCAATCCATGAATGTGGAAATATTATTCCTCTGTCATAAAGGCGAATAACAGATCTGGTACCTAGAATGCAGGTCCTGTCCGCTACCTTCCAAATTTCTCCTCCAATGATCATAGCGGAACCTTACGGCGCTATAAAGAAACGTGCCAGTAGGAACAAAGTATTAAAAAAAATAATTCTTTCGTTCAATGCCTTCAATGTTGGCCGGGTGTACATGTGAATGTATAGTGAATACATAATTCTTTGTTTCATTGTCTGAGAGCCACGGAGTTCTTGTCTTTTTCCGGTGGGAACACTCATTCAAAATTCTCATAACTTTTTCTTGTAATACTTCTCAGTAAGTTTGCTGTCTGTCTCCAAGGTATAGATAACAATGTTCCTGTGCCAACGTTGCCAGTATACAGACTTTCGCAGGGTTGAAAAATGTCTTATTTTAAAAACATATAAGTTATCAATCTTTAAAACATATTTTCGTTTATAAAATGTTTTCCGAAAAATAGCAAATCAATCTTTAAAATATGTTTTTGTATAAAAGCCGTTCCCAAAACATACTTGTTTTGAACGGTTTACGAGGGTCGACCAATAAGTTCTTAGAAAATCCAAGACAGGGCACTCGTCATTTCCTCTCACAAGGAGACCGTCAACATTGTCATGCCGAAACCTACCCTCAAATTTTTCGTACGTATCGAATACACCAAAATAAGACTCCACACAAAATTTGAAGTACCACACAAAGTGCAAGTGGGCTAAAAAAAATTGTCAAAAACCGAAACATTTTGATACCATAATATGAATCAGGTTTGCTACACTGGGACACAGTACCGTATTTGGTGGAGGGAAACGAGTAACGACCGCGCTCACTACGTGGAGAATGCAGAAACGAGTCGAGAGAAAAATGTCTCGGACGAGAAATGTACCCTGCAGTGGTCCTAATTTTTATTCTCTGCTTTTGCGCTAAATTCTTGAAATGTACTTTTTTGTTACTTACGTTTTCTAAAATCACATCATGAATTTTCTGACTGACTTAACCGCTTCTCATTTCTAAACTCCAAATTCAAGGAGTATGGATTTTTAAAACGGAAAGTATTATCTTTCATGTAGTGGTGGGGAGAAAAGAAAATGTAGCCAAATTTACTGTTGCAGCTATATGGATATGAACTGATGCAAACATAATTCTAGATTGCAGGGGCGGTTCCAGAGATGGGTGTAGGAATTTATATCCTTGGAATTACTAGGACTATAAAGGTGATTGAGGCGTCGTTGGAAAGATCTCGGCAAGACGAGTTCAAACCTGTATCGTTGACAATGATAGCAAGGACAAATCCCGAGTTTCGGTGGAGGGAGGGATGATTTTCAACTATGGAACTACTAGGACTAGGAAGGTGTTTAAGGTGTCGTTGGAAAGGTCTCGGTAACACGGGTTTAAACCCGTATCATTCATCGGGATTGCAGGGGCTGTTCCAGAGGTAGGGGGTCCAAGAGATAGAGGGACAATTTATATCTTTGTAACTACTAGGGCAAGGAAGGTGGTTGAGACCGTGAGACGTCGTTGGAAAGGTCTCGACAAGACGAGTTCAAACCCGCATCATTCATTCTGATTACAAGGTCGGATCCCGAGTTTCGGTATTTTCAACTTTGGAACTACTAGGGCAGTTAATATATCGTTGAAAAGGTCTCGGCCCAATTTTTCGAATGCACCATTGATCATATAAACAGGATGCTCGCTGCTTAAGGCTGGCGGTAGCTAATATGCACAATCCCTTGACTGAACTCCCCATCACTTGATTTTATTGTTTTTAATAAGGTACCTCCGAAACATCAGAAACAATGTTACGTGTCTGTGTGTCTGTTCTTATCAGCGCTCCAACCAATAAGTTCCCATTACATTTGGCAGATAGGTAAGAATTAGGCTGTTTGAGGTCAAAAGTAAAGTACATTTTGCCCACTCTCGCGTAGCTTGAACTTTAAATAACAGCGAGAAGTGCCCAAATCGACAGCTATAGTTTGGTCTTGTGGTCAAGGCGTCGAGAAACTGATCCAAGCTTCCGAGTTCGAACCCTGGTGTCGACTTTTTACATATTTGTTTTTAAAGCTTTTTATGTAAATACACAAAAGGAAATTTAATAAAAGTTGTGATTTATAATTTTAAAAGAAGCCACTAAAAACTCGGATGTATATAAACCCATCAGGGCAGGATGTACACCGACCGATAGCTCGCTGTGCAAGGAGGAGAGGGGGGTGCGTCCGAAGAGAGCTGGAAGGCGTTAGCCGCGGGGAGAAGGGCGCACCCGGTTAGCGGTGGACATATTCAGAGGTACTGTTTACTCAAAAGTTCTGTTTACGTAAAAGTTCTGTGCCGTACCGGAAGTGTTCCCAAGTGGGCTCTCCGCAGCTCTGAAAAAAAAATCTTGCACTCCACCTGGCACTCGGCCAGGGTAGCCAACTAGATTAATATTATGGCATCAAAATTTTCCGGTTTTTGACAAATTTTTTTGCCCACTTGCACTTTGGATTGGCACCTCAAATTTTGTGTGGAGTGTTATTTTGGTGTAATGGACACTTACGAACAATTTGAGGGTAGGTTTCGGCATGACAATGTTGACGGTCTCCTTGTCAGTAAGCGTAATCTGTCACTAGACAGCTGTTAAAGTTTCAGCTATATCCATGGCGTGGTTTCATTTTCATAGCAACAAACATTTGTTTACATAGAAAAAAAATAGAAAACGAAATACAAAATGAGTCTCGTGTGGTTATTAAACACTTCTATTTAAAAGGCTTGATACCGAAAGAGATCAAAGCCGAGTTGGATGAAGTTCATGGCAAATCTGCTCTTGTGTCTGCGACTGTTTACAACTGGGTAAAAGAGTTTAAACGTGGCCGTACATCTACAAATGATGAACACCGATCTGGACGTCCAGTGGAAGTGACTTCCTCCGATATGGTTTTGAGTGATCGACGAATCAAAGTGAGGCCACAGACATATCACAAGGTACAGTGTTTTCAATTTTTCACGAAAAATTGGGTTTGGAAAAGAATCTCGGCGAGATGGGAGCCGCGTTTTCTCTCAGTGGTGTGGAAAAACAGGTGCACACCTGCGTAGTTTCAATGGCGAAAATTTCGGAATTAAAGTTCGAATTATTGCATCATCCATCATATTCACCAGATTTGGCACCCATGGATTTTTTTTTTTCGTTTCCAAACTTTAAAAAAAAATGGCTCGGCGGAAAAAGATTCTCGCCATCGCCCAAACAGATGCTGCCTATTTTGAGGACCTTCCAAAATCCTACTTTTTGGACGGCTTAAAAAAGTTGGAGAAACGCTGGGCAAAGTGTATCGAGTTAAAGATTATGTTGAACAATAAAAAAATGTACCTAAAATAGTTTGTATTTCTATCTTTTTCTAAGGACTTATTGAACGATCCCTCGTAAATAAAATTCTTATAAATTATTTGATGGACAGTATTATTATTATGCTCAAAATTATAGTCAAGATGGTAAGAATATGTCGTCACCTGGGAACCAGAAGATACTATGTCCACTTTTTGGCAAAATGGAGTTAACACTGCAGTCAAAGACCTTATAGTGAAGTCAAAGACCTTAACTTCAAAAGTATCTCACAAAACGACCTACAAGTGGTTGGGAAATAACCCTCCGAGAAACACCTATTGAAAAGAATGGTGAGAGGTGCAGACAAAGGTTGGGCTAGTTTAATAAAAAATATGGAATTTATTTTGTCAGATCAAAGAGGCTCTGGAGGATTTTAGAGATGTTAGAAGAAGCATCCGTTAAAAGAAGCATCCGTTAAAAGAAGATTAAAAGAAGCATCCGTTTCAATAAATTAAAAAAAATAATCGCTGCCTGGTAGTTCATGTGGTTTGGCAGTCTATCAGAAAGGTGGAGCTTGGATACAATGACATTATGTCGTCATTACTATCAGGTATACAAATTTGCCCACAGGCATATGCCGGGTGAGCGTCGTACGAACCAATGAAATTTCTTAAGATGAAATCGGAGTGCTTCGTTCTTGTTCGTGTTTTCCTCGTAGAAAATAGTCGTCTGCATTCCCAGAACTATGCAGATGAAGCATGAAATAAACGCTACACCGTTGCTGCATATATGTTCGGCAGTTTCATATGTGACAGACCGCAACTATACATGCTCGATGTTGCTAAGGTGCATGAAACTTGGCAACAGTGTTCCACGGACAAGACATTTAGGCGCAGTCCTAAATGTTTTCTTTTCTTCCTTCCTTTTGCTGAGAAACGAAAGGAGTCAAGCGAAGGAACCTTCGTAAGGACGGTTCAGAGGGAGCATTTTGGACACTGTGCACTTTGCGAATATAGCGCGACATCTTTTGGAATGAAAAATTATGTATTATTATTATTATTATTACCTATTTACTTTCTTCAGTATCGCCACGGAGTATCAGGAACGTAAGGGGGGGGGGGCTTCTACAGCCACGGTTCGCGATCTATACTACTTCCGGAGAAGCCGACTTCGAACGAACAATTTCAGTATAGGATTCCAACTTTCTCTGCCCTAGGCGCCAGGTTGTTCACACAACCATTTTTTTTAATATAGTAAAAATATCATGGTGAGAGGAAGCAGCATCACCGTTGCCACTCTGAGACTGAGGATGAATGACATCGGCAAGCTTCAGAGATGAGAAGAGGACGACACCTTTACTGCGAGGTCGTAGAGCTGACAACTCTACACCGTTAAAACATGTCAAGAAATAGTAACAGATGGTTCATGGATTCACTTGGGTAAACTAATCCCTCATTCGGATCTCCGAGCGGAGACTGCTTCGAGAGGCTCCAAGAACAGCATTAAGAAGGACCTTAGAATAGGAACGTGGAACGTACGAACATTATACCAATCGGGCGCTTTTCAGGTGGTGGTACGCGAAACCGGGAAGTACGAGCTAGACATATTAGCGATACAAGAAGTTCGATGGGAGGGTCAAGATAGCATAAGACAGGTCAAGTACATTTTCAGCAACGGTGGAACACAGACTCACGATTTCGGAACAGGATTCCTCATTAAGAACAATATCTTTCAGGCGGTTCAGAATATAGAGTTCGTAAACGAAAGACTATCTATCGTACGCTATGATACGTACTCGATTGGACGTCTATGCTCCGACCGAGATGGCTACTGATAAAAACAAAGATATATTCTACGATGAGCTAGAAAGACTGTTTGACCGAATGCCGAAGTATAATTCGAAAATTGTGTTGGGTGATTTCAATGCAAAGGTAGGGAGGGAAGAAAAATATAGACCCACTATAGGCAAATACAGCCTTCACGAAATCACCAACAACAATGGAGAAAGACTGATAACTTTTGCAGTTTCGAAAAACCTACTGGTAAAGAGCACGTACTTTGAACACAAAGACATACACAAATATACATGGGTATTTCTGGGCGGTAAAACTCTCAACCAGATCGATCACATATTAGTAGATAGACGAAGACACACAAACATAATGGATGTTAGGTTGTACAGAGGAAGGCGACACCGACCATCAATTAGTGATCACAAAAGTAAGGGAAAAGTTATGCATCGCGAACAGAGAAAGAAAGGGATAAAAACAACTGAAATTCGAAGTTAAAAGATTAAATAATCCGAGCATAAAAGCAGATTCCCAAATCGAACTCTCAAATAGGTTCTAAATGCTAGCCGACTCGAGTAATAATAATGGTATTAATAATGAAATTGATGTAAGATGTGGGAGGCAATTCGTGAAACAATTAAGAGCGCAGCGAAGGAACGTGTAGGTGAGAAGAAACAACAGAAAAACAAACTTTGGTTTGATGAAGAATGCCTTAAGCTTCATGAGGAAGGCAACGATGGCTAAGTAATAAAAGCGAAGCAAATACCAACCACTACAGTAACGCGAAATGAAACGCCACACTCGGGTTCAGAAACAAAAAGCGAGAATATCTGACGCAGAAGATTCAGGAGATAGAGGAAAACGGGAAGGCAAATAACATACGAGATCTATACAAAGGGGTAAACTCGTTAAGAAAAGGTTACCAGCCAAGGTTAGGAATGATTAGAAATGAACGTGGAGATCTTCAGGCGGATCCGACTAAAATAGCCGAAGTGTGGAAAAGTTATTTCGACAAACTTCTTAATGTACACAAAGGGAAACAAACAGAGGAATTTGAAATCCATACCGAACAACCGTGGATTCCCGAACCTATTGAGATCGAGATCGAAATATCGGTAAAGAAATTGAAAAATTTCAAATCACCAGGAATAGACAATATTCCAGCCGAATTAATTAAAGCAGGAGGAACGGCACTAATCAAGGAACAGCATAAATTGATAAGTACTATATGGAGAAAGGAGGAGCTTCCAAAGGAATGGAAAACCTCAATAATAGTTCCGATTTACAAGAAAGGGGATAAATCGGACTGTAATAATTATCGCGGAATCTCGTTACTTCCAACCTGTTACAAGGTATTAAGTAATATTCTGTTAACACGCCTAAGTGTATACGTATATGAAATAATTGGAGATCACCAATGTGGATTTAGAAGAAATAGATCCACGTTGGACCAGATTTTCGCCTTGAGACAAATTTTGGAGAAGAAATGGGAATACAATGGGACGGTTCACCAGCTATTCATTGATTTTAAGAAAGCATACGATTCTATCAAAAGGGAAAAGTTATACAGTATCCTGATACGATTTGGAATTCCGAAAAAAAATTGGTTCAACTAGTGAAGATGTGTCTCAGCGGAGTACGGATAGGTAAGCAGAGTACGGATAGGTAATAATATGTCAGATAGTTTCAAGATTCGCAACGGATTGAAACAAGGCGATGCCTTGTCACCACTACTGTTTAACTTTGCGTTAGAATATGCGATTTTAAAAATTAAAGGGGACAAAAAGGGACTATCATTGAATGGTTTGAATCAACTGTTCGTATACGCGGATGATGTAGATTTAATAGGGGACGCTATAGATGCACTACAAAACAACACCGATGTCTTAGTAGAGGCGTGCGATGAGATAGGTCTACAGGTAAACATAGATAAAACAAAATACATGATAACAAGCCGAAACACAGGGAATGAAGGATATAAAAACATAAGAATTAGGGATGAGGTCATAGAGAAAGTAAATAAATTTAAGTACTTGGGTGCATACGTAACAAGGAAAAATGAGGTCACGGGAGAAATAGAAAGTCGCTTAGTATCAGGGAACGCATGTTTCTATTCAATCCAAAAACTTCTAACATCGCGATTAATATAAAGGAAATTGAAATTGAAAATATACAGAACGGTTATTCTGCCGATAATACTTTACGGTTGCGAAAGTTGGAGTACGACCCTAGCAGATGAACATAAATTACGTGTATTTGAAAATAAGGTTTTGAGAAAGATATATGGGCCGAAACGGGACGAGATGACTGGAGAGTGGAGGAGACTGCATAATGAAGAACTCTACGGACTTTACGACTCACTCGATGTTGTAAGAATAATGAAATCGCGACGACTAAGATGGGCAGGCCATGTAGCTCGGATGGGAGAAAACCGAAGACTATATTCCATCTTGGTTGGAAAGCCGGAGGGAGAGAGTCCGTTGGGAAGATCGTGACGACATTGGGAAGACAATATTAGAAGGGATCATCGAAGAATAGATGTTTGTGGTGAAAACTGGCTTGATCTTGCTGTAACATTTACAGAGTAACTCCATACGATTATTTGAAATCAATTTTGTGACATTTTCTCTTCCTCAATAAAATAATTTATGTAGTGTTTTAAGTAAATAATACGAACATGAAGAATAGGCCTGAATATTCTCATATCCTGTTTTAATGGCAGAATACAGCTGCAAGTGGCATTATTAATGTACTTAAGATGGATACTGCTCCGTTGTCCCGTGGCTAGGCTCGTGAAATTCTGTAAAGCCGTAGTTCAGTTGATAGAGCGCAGGGATTCCGCCAGTACTTTCAGTTTTGGGGTGTAAAGTCAGGGAGGTTTCATGCACGGCTTCTATAGATTTTTGACCCTATAAAATTTAAAGTTTAGAGTATTCTTGAAAATTTGGCGTGAAACCCCCACAGGGAATCTGGCAGAATCACTGGTAAAGAGTTGGATTCGTATTCTGGATGTCCTAGGTTCGATACCAGAGACCGACCATCCTAACAGGTTTTTCCAGGGATTTTCTTCAGTCACATCAGGCAAATGCCGGATGGTACCTTCAACTTAGGCTCTGGTCGACTTCTTCCCATTCTGACTGAGGTTTTCCACAGTTTTTCCTCAGTCACACCAAGCAAATGCTTGGATGGTACGCTCAACTTAGGCCCTGGCAGACACCTATCCGCACCCTTTACCCTCTCCTGACTCAGCCTGAACCTTAGATATATAAATTTCAAGTTCGAACCTCACGGGCGACCATCTTGATATATTTTCCAGGTTTCCCCTCTTTACTAAGTGAATACCGGAGTGGCACGTAAGATCCTGACCGCTACCTTTCCCATTCTTTCCATATTCCGGTCCGATTCAAAGATGCTTAAAGTTATACTTCAATTCAATTCTACAAGAGGCAATCCAACGTGATATAAAAAAAAAAACAAAAAAAAAAACCATCAGATCATTTATTGTAGTATTTTTCTATCTTTTCCACAAGAGCAGAAGAGAATGGAGCACCACATACATCGCTTTACTAAGAATAGTGCTTTAACATAAAACTTGTTTTGATTTTGCAACGATCCTTCCCACAACGCAAAAAGACGCTTACCTTAAGGAGATTAAAATAAACGTGTTTTCCCCTGTAAGTTTTCTTGTGTTAAAACAATTGTTGCTGCAAATAACACCAGCATACCGCATTTCATGCATCTTAATTGAACTGAATCTCCCAAATATTACGAAAGAATAAACAAACAAAGAAAGGAACGACTAACTCCATTGATACAATGGAAGAAACAGTGGGAGACAAGATGATAATCGTGCGAGGCTTTCCTTCCCACACCACCGGTTTTCACGCAAGATCACTTCCTCGTTTTTAGGCGCAATTGCTTTTTCATCCGTCAGTTCAAAGGTGGCGCTAGTTGCCACACGAAACAATTGAACGCTACACAGATGGATGCCGCGAAGGATGTACCCGAAAGGCAAAAAAGGGCACAAGGAAAGGAGACGACGTTGTATATGTTTAAAAGCAATTGAGGAGTAACTGACAGACGGAGAATATAAAATTTCAATACAAAAGAAATATTTGTTTAAAATATTACATAATTAATTACCCAACTGACTGACTGAATAAGTTTAATATCAAGGACCGAAATAGACTGAAAGAGCTTATATTTTATTGTCAAATAGTTTGCTACTGAGATAGGGTTGGTTGAAGAAAATGTTAGTGAGAAAGATACTTAAAATAGAAATGCAATCAGGGGGTTTTGTACAACAGTTCTTTAGCAGAATTTCTTCGTAGGGTTTTACGTAATCATTATTTCGCAATGCTACACAATAAGGAATAATTTTCAGTTCTGATGGCAGCGTCATCTTTGAATCAACTACTAGTTACTTATTTACAGAAGTAAAAAAGAAAGGAAAACGAACGGAAGGCAGTAGCTGTAGTAATAAATAGTGTGTGTGGATCACTCTCGCGCAGGCGCAGTAATGCTTGAACCATAAATAAAACTGACAAGCCATTTCTTGCGGACTACTGGTTTAGCCTAATGGTTAACGTATCGAAAAGCTGATTCGTGAAAACGGGTTAAACCCTAGCATGACACATTTAAAAATTTAATAACATTAGTGACCATTGGTTAGGTTAGGTTACGAAAGTCAGGTTACGTGTTTTTTTATTGCACACGCATGTGCGGGAATCTGAGTTAACGGGATTAATACTGCTGGTACCGCCTAGTATCAAAACACTTAAATTGGTCAACTCTTCGCAAAACCAACAGCTTCTTTTTAGTCAGAAAGAAATAAAAACATTGCTTAGTGAGAAACATTCTTACAAACAGTGATTTTTCTCTTTTATGAAACTTCTACTTCTAATGAAGTGTGCCATCTGTTTGGAATATCCACTGGGATCACATTTAATCTTGGGTGTGTTGCATGAAATATTACTGGGTCTAAGTGTGATTGTTCGTGATTACGGATCGACACTATGAAAGTATTGTAGGATCAAATTCTTTGCATGACAACAATCCAAACAGATTTTATCAGGGTTTTCCACTTACACCTACCATATAATGGCACCAAGAATACAGACATTTGTTAATGGCATTAGAAACTTATCTCTGGTTTGTTTCTGCCTCGCTGACCGGAAGTGACATCACAAAAGAAGACTAATGTAAACAACAGCAACCTATTAGGAAGAAGCTTCCATTGCCCTATGTTTAGAAATATCACTTTTAAATAAAGAAAAATATTAGAAAATTCGCAAACTCAAGGCATGAAAGCTCTGACCCGATACAAATATAAAAATCATTGGATTAATACATACAGAGTCCAACCTGACAAAAGATTCTGTGCAACGTATAAAGAGACAGGACATCGAAAGGCATCTATGAATGGTTAAGACCTCTTCAAGGAGATCTAGTCCAAACAAAGAAAATATGCAGTCCAACTAAAAGCTTCTTATCCACTGAATTTCCAGAAATAACACCAACTCAAAATGTACTTGTCTGTAAAAATAACCTTCAAGTTCTCAGGAAAAATCTAAAAAAAAAAAAAAAAAAAGAAATCAGTCAAAGAGAAAATACCTATGAATAAAATAGGAAGCACCGGATATCCTAAAAGCTACGCAACCCTAATTTCATTGTTGGTAACTATGAAACTAATACACATATAGACTCCGTATGTTGAGAAGTTTCCATGATGTTCACTAACGAAGCAGGAAAAATCGTTCAGGTATATATGTAAAAGATGTTGCCAGAGTTGGAATTTATTTTGTAGCAAATTGGTTATAATCTTTTTTTTTTTAAAAAAAAGCTATCATTTTTTAATGCCACTAGTGAGGCTCCTCATCGAACATGACAAAGAAAGTATCTAGAACTTTACAACCTTTGTAAAAATGTATTACTAATGTAGTACGAAAATGTAAATTTTTACAATGTTACAGTAAATGCACCGAATATGAGACCCCTAGCTAACTGCGTAAGTGTGTACTGTACTGCGTTGATGATTGCGGAAATTTCTAATATATTGTGTATGCTAACTACTGGGTAGTTGTGGTTATGTAACGGGGTGGGGGAGCATTTTTACTACTTAAGAAAGAAGAATTTTTGTGTTGTCTATACTGTAATAGACTTTAGTTGAGGGAAAAATTAACTTTATTTATAAAATTTAAAATAATAGAAAAAAATTAGGTTTTAGTATATTTTTATATTTTTTTTGTAATTTGTTTGGTGAAATAAAAATAAAACAAAGTTTTAGTATGAATAGAGGATTTGCTTTATATTGCAAATTCTAGCGTTTGGCATAATGTAAACTTTATTAACTGTTACCTTTTAAATAATATTTGCTTAAAGATTAATAATTTCGGTAAAACCCGTTTACATGGTAATAGGTCGCCAACTTCAAACCAAGTTCAAATACGGTATGTTTCCCGGCTTTTCTAAATTTTAATCCATTTTTTTTGTAAATTTCGCTTTAAAATTAAACAAATGCAATTAAAAAAAAACAGCTACACTTGCTGCAAATTTAACAACACTGCAAATACAGTCTCAAATTCCAAAAAATTTCCAAAATTTAATTTTTTCAATAAAAAATAAAAAACTTTTTCGTCAATCATTGCAAAAATGTTCTAAAATAATAACAAACTACTAAAAATTTTCCAAGTTTTGTTCTTTAGTACAAAACAATGCAAAAAACCTTTTAACCGCTGCAATCTCAAAAGTTAAATACAACTTCAAATTTAAAATTAAACTCTAACTTCAACTAAAATTCAGGTATGAATAGAGGATCTGCTTTATATTGCAAATTCTAGCGTCTGGCATAATGTAAACTTTCTTAACTGTCACCTCCCAAATAATATTTGCTCAAAAATTAATAATTCCGGTAAAACCCGTTTATTCTGTCCATCGTTAGAGAAACGTGGTGTGTTAAAATGTAATCATGTTACGTTCAATTAACACGGTAACAAAACCCTTTTGTATCCAAGTAGTTCTCATGTTTAGCAGAGTTTCGTTACATTAAAATCCCAAATTTAGCCTCTACCATCTAACATTCAAAGTTAACGCCCATAATAAACTCCCAGAGTTCACCACATATTTCGCAACAATAATTTCACAATAAATAGTCTTCAAAAACAACATTATGTAAAACCTCTGGCTAATATTTCAACGTTTCAGTAATCGCCTGTTTCACAGATGTCCCAGGTATTCTTTGTGGACCTGGAGGAAGCCGTTCACATAGTAAAAGGTCTTCCTAAATTCAGGTCGTAGTCAGAATACCTTACCTAAACCATCAGCAATTTTCTCCCGTCGTTCACAATACGCTGTTAAAGTTGACGTCATTGCTGCGCGGTATCCTAGCAACCAGAACGACACACGGAGTAGCATACGCGTTTAGTATGAACGAAAAAGACAAAACGCTTTTCTTAACGTATTTATAACATTTAATAATTATATTATACCTTACAATATGACTACGTGCGTTGCGTTTGACTGCAGTTATGTCAAACTTGTATTTTTTTTAATTTCCAAAGGAAAGAAGATGTTACTGTTACGGACGAAGATGTGCAGTCTATGTACAATCCATTTTGTTTTAGATTTGGCAATTCTATTTTGTTTCAGAAACTCTCTCTTTGTTAATATTTAGTTTCTAGTAACAGCATTTTTATATATAGACTTTGTGTATATTTATATTTTAATAGAATTCAAGGGGGCGTGGAACAATTGTTCGTTGTTTTCAGCATCTTTAGGATCAACTGGATTGTATAGTAGCATTTGAATTCTAAAGGTATGTTTGATTAACGTTTCACTAAGGCATTTTCAGTATTTTTTACAACATATTCTCAATCTATAGATAATGGTAGATACTTTACTCATTTAGAACATGAATTATCATCTCTCGAATTAAATAACTGAGATAAAGACTGCAATGGATAATCCTAAAAATTCTAATGGAACTGCTAATATCAGCGAAAGGCCATGGTGTTAAAATAGTTTTATCATATATTTATAGATTTATCATATATTTATCTACAAGGGGTGCATAACTACTTTGTATGCAATCTAGAAAATAAGTACAAGGGCAGATTCCATGTATTGAAATAAACTATACTGAATTCTGTAACTTACGTAACAGTGTTAGTTACGATAAGGCTGTATATTTGAATACACGTGGCACACTCTGAACTCGATGCCGATAATTATGTTACCGAAAGAAAACTATGTATTTTCTATTCTCAAGTTAGGAAGACCTGTAGCAGACGTGGTCATCTTCTTTCTTTACGACGACCATTATATGATGATTACGTACCGCATACTTTTAGACAGAACTTGAGTAAAAATAAACTCTTCAGTTTTTCAAGGCAATAGATGTATGTAATTCCTATCTTTGTAAAATCATTTTACTATTGGAATAACATATTCATTCATTCGTAATAATATTGGAATAACATAAAATATAACTACGAATAATACATTCGTAGAATACTTCATTGTAATCCCAGCGGTCAACTACCCTGACTGAGGTTTTTTCCAGGATTTGTCCTAAGCCACACCAGACAATTGCCGGATGGGTACCTGATAGATATAGATAGATATTCAACTTAGACCCTGACCAGCTCCTTCTGGTATCCTTTTACCCTGTGTCTTAAATGCTTGAAAGCCATAAATATATTTAAATTCAAATACTTGATTGTAATTATAAGCTTTTAAAGCAAATTTGATTACATATATTATAATTTGCTGTAGTTTTTACCTTATCGCGGGCTTCACAAATTACATGACGGGTTGCGTGCTTCCCACGACCTTTCTCTTGGCCATGATTGATCTATATTATGATTTATTTCAAACCACTGGAAACAGTCTTCAAGAACATTGCATGGGCGTAACAAAAGTGATCGGCTTATTTACAGAGCTTTAAACTGAAATAAGAAAGAGCATGAAATAATGAAAAAAAAAATGCTTAGTCCTTGTAGTCAGTGATTATAATATAGGCGATTCATCTGCTGGTAAGTTCATAAAAGTGGATCTTACCTGGAAATGTTCGCGTGTACCAAGGTAATATATGTGTTTTAGCAGACAGTTAATCAGAAGATGGTTTTAGGAGGTTTCGGGGGGTTTCAGGTGGGGGTGGGGGAGTGTTAAAGGTGTACAGAATTTAATAAATTTATTTTAAGGCCTTTAGGCAACTATGACTCAGGCCGTATGGATGATCATGGGATGAATTGGTGGAATGAAGAAAGTGGGAGGAAATGCACATAATTATGCCTAAAACTATATTAATTCTGCCTAAAACTCTGAATTTGGAGGGGGTCGGTCCTTCGGACTCACTCCTAAATACGTTTTTGTACATTTAATTCAGTTGTTTCATCGCAAATTCGGACATGGTGATTTATCTTTTACTCAATTTAGCGAAGATAATGCTTCACTACACAGTGACCTTGACAAGATTACTTTCATCTTTGCAAAACATTTAGGCCTAACAACGCGTCATATGATAACGCCATTGCTATAATCCAACAGGTGGGTTGTCAGATTAAATACATTTCTTCTAATATTTCTGTAAATATTTTATACTTTTATTGTTAACTGAACTTTGAAGTAACTAAATAATAACACATGTCAGTTAAAACGTTTCTAATTACAGAGCACAAGCCTACTTTTGAAACCTCTCTCAAAATCCTATAGAAATCAAATGGCAGGTTTCCTAGGCAACCGTTTGTTTAAAGCCAGTATGGCGGCCCCTGCAATTCTCAGTAGCAGACGACTTTAACAGCGTATAAGGTGGACTTCTATACTCTTCCGTATGTACAGGCAAGTTACAATAACCTGTTCCATTGCATCGTTTCATAGGATGTTACTAAATGGCGCAAGGGAGTCTAACGGGTTCTAAGATCGCTGTTTTAGATTATTTATTTATTTAATCGACACAACAGGTCGTAATGCCTATTTATAGCGCCTACAATAATTATTACACTTAATGACACAAATAATACCTTTTTCTTTTTTCTTGTCCAAAGAGTTTTTTTTTTTTTTTTTTTACAATTAATCTGTACTAATTTTTTGTAAACTTCTTCCGAGTGTCGAAATATGTCCAAATTTGTACATTATAAGCAGCACTAGTTCTCCATGTAGGTGACACATTTAATACATTTGTACGAGCTTAAAACTTCTCAAAACACAGGACCCTATTTCAGTCTAAGAACGTGTCAAGAAACGAACAAGTATTTTTATCATTGTCTCGCACCGGTTTCGCACACTGTCGCAGAAATAAGTAAGCTAAACAACGCTCGAAAGACAGTCTCTGAAGATCGTCTACAGTGCTGACATAACATGGTTAAATCAGCGGAAGGTCACATATGTATAGACAAGGGAGATTACGTAAAGAAGAGAAAGATCAAACATGAACTACCACCTCAAATGAACTCCAATAAGCAAAGGAGACAACAAGAATGTCCAGAAGATTCACTAAAATAAACCCAAAATTAAACTATAGTTTCTTAGAAATTGTGTTTATTAACATTAACGGTCTTCTTAAGAAAATATACAAAGTAACTAGAAACGTTCTTCCCGTTTTTTACGTCGCATGGGAAGATGTGATCACTGATACTGAAATAAGTGCCTCAGGGGCTCCAGAAACGATCGTGGTGGAAGTGGGAACATTGACCGTGACGAAGACAGGTGCTTTGCGCACTCACAGAAGTCATAGCTCGAGTAGTGGCGAAGACAAGAAGAGGTGACGAAGCAACGCTTCGGAGTTCTCTGCTTTATGACTTTAAGGTGATATCAAGTTGCCGAATACGTCAAGTTGTGATTAAACGAACCGCATTGGTTCCAAAAATTCGAGTCAGGAGATTTGTCTCTGCATGATGAACCCTAACCATTTCATTATTCTGGAATTTCAGTATTCATGACAAGCTTCACTTCGATGCCACAACCTTTTCCTATACAGCAATGCTCAGGGAGGGGTACGTCTGGTTAGGCTACATATTTTTATAACTACTTAGAGTCACTTATGTAGATACAGATTTGATATTTCATGTATACTTCTCCAGTTTTTCTAAAGCATTTGGAGTTCTCCTCTAAACACTACCTCCTCATCAGTCATCCAACTACACACTTCGTTTCTCCTGCAAATTTTACATTTTTGGCGATCATAATTCCAACCATCACTGAAAGCTGAATATTGTATAAACATCGACCTATTGTAACCATCAAATAACGAAGTAGGCCATTGTGTTAAAATATTTTGCGAATCAAAATATTGTGTTGTTTTGTTTGTATCAGTGTGAACTTGGGGTTTAAGAACACGATTTTAATCTTAACCTAATCATCAGAAAGCGGCAGGATCTTCAAGGCAAGCATTGCTCTGTCTAGATCAGGCATGTGTCCAGGTCTGCTTAACAACTTCTTAATACCTCTCAGTTAAGCCCTAGAGCTCCTAAATATAAAATTTATTCACAGAAAAAGATGTCCTTCTGTTCGTAATGCAAGGTATTCTCTAAATGAAGCAAGTAGAAACTGACTTCAGATTACATGTTCTACGATCTTGATTTATTAGGCCGTTTTCAGTTTGGTGACATCACATTTTTTTCTGCATGGTGCGTAAGCGTATATGCACTTCAGTGAAATTTGACATATCCTACGAGGATTTTATTTACTTCACGGATATTCATTATTTTCTTCATCGTCACTTCCGGTAGCTATGACAACGTGTAAATTATGGCTATAACTTTTCCTTCTACTATTATTCGTACGTCGGTATACGTTGGCATTGATACAGCCCTAACTTTATACGATAAATTTCGCTTTGTGTCTCTCCAGTTTTATACTGAACGCGGTTCTGCCTTATTTCTTTGATCCTTATACGTCCGTATACATAGACTACGGTTACGCACAGGTGTTTCTCCTACGATTTCCGTTCTTCTTCTACTAAAAAGAAGATAAATATTTTTTTTTTACGTTGCGCCTCATTCACAATTTCTTCAAATATTTCAAACGCGGCATGGTAATTTCAGTAAAATAATAATAATAATAATAATAATAATAATAATAATAATAATAATAATAATAATAATAATAATAATAATAATGTTTCTTATCATTAATACTTAAAATGGTATGTAAAGTAATCTTTAATTTGCTAAAGAAAATTTCAAAATGCTAAAACTTCCAACGAGAAAGTTGTTGCAGAAACTTTATATTTTCTTTTGTTGTGTCTGAAAAACATAATTTTTATTAGTTAGGTATATACTCCGCATTCGTCGTTTGCGACCTCTACGAAATTAAGCTGAGCGAGCTGAAAAGTCAAAGAAACGCACTGTTACCAACTTGCTAAATAGGTATTTTATTTTTCCCAAACGACACTCACTATTGGATGTTAAGTTTCCTCTAGTGATAATAAAATCATATGTGAAGCATAGAATACAGTGTTGCAAACCGTTAATATTGTACGTTAAACCTACGAAATGGATTTTTTTAACGTTTAACCTAGTATAATATTCATAGTTTGCAACACTGTGTTCCGAGCTTGATATATGATGTTTTATCATCAGTGGGGGATACGAAGTATCAACTAAAACCGTCGTACTTCTATTGAAAAAAGGGATAGGGGAAGGTGAGGCACGTTGCAACAGGAGGTACGTTGCAACAGCGCCTTTTCTCTTTCAGGGTTGGCTCGACTGTTTTGCATTGTGGCGTGTTTGAACACGAAACCAAAGAGGTCTCTCTCTCGTGGTCAGTTCAGTAGAGGAGTTCGCAAGTTTCTGTAAGCGTAGCGGGCGAAAGTTTGTTTTTTGTGGAGGTAAGTAATTTTTTAAAACTTTCATCTTTCTTTACTCCGCCTTACACATATTTAACAACAGCAAGTATAATGTGGTGTCCAAATAGTATCACAGTTGACGAGTAATTAGATTATATTTCTGTCCCAGTGTTTCCTGCTATTTCGTGGTGAGGATAGCTTTTATATACAAACATGTCGATGGGGTAAGTTGCAACACCTGTTGCAACATGCCCCATGGCTTACTCGAATC
>JAGDQP010012717.1:7513-49571 GCA_022664845.1 Lepisma saccharinum
AGTATTGTTTTAATGAAAGTTATTTTACAGTTAAATTTCCTTTAAAATGTCACAAAATTTTGTGATCTATGGGGACAGAGGGTTGAGCGAAGATTCCTCTATCTTCAGTTACAATTATGGCAAATGTGCAAAAAAAGAGGAGAGAAAGAGGTAGTTATAGTTCAAATGATGGTGTCGTGTAAATAAACGAAGTTTTCCGTTAGTAGAAATCGTTGTTCCAAAACGTATCCTTTAATACTACCATTTATTTGAAATTAAATATTTATTTTGGGTGGCATTCATATTACCGACAATCATAACATCGACAACGGAACATCGACACGTTCAAAACGTCGACAGTTCAGAAGGTCGCCACGTTCAAAACGTCAACACTTCAGAAGATCGCCACGTTCGAAACGTCTACAGTTCAGAAGATCGACACGTTCAAAACGTCGACAGTTCAGAGGATCGAAACTCAAAACGTCGACAGTTCAGAACATCGACATGTTCGAAACGTCTACAGTTCAGAAGATCGACACGTTCAAAACATCGACAGGTTAGAACATCGAAACTCAGAACGAAAACATATCAAAGAGTAGACAAACGAATCAGAAACACTTGAAGCAACTATCACAAACTCACAAGATACCATAAACTCTTTACTGACAAATGGCGCATACATCTATAGAGACATCGCGTAGAACTATCACATTAACCGCCTCCACTGCCAGTCCGTTGTGAAAAGTGTCAGGTTTACAACTCTCACAATACAAACAAATGCCCGAACGAACCGAAATGTGCTTTCTGTTCAGGACCACATGGGATGAAAGCATGCCCAAACACACAAACACCTCCCAAATGCACAGCATGTAATGAACAACATCCAACCTTTAGTTACAGATGTAAAGCGCGCCCAACAGCCGAACAGACAAAACCAGAACTAGTAGTACCCATTAGAACACTTGAAGCAATCACACCAGTCACTTCTATCACACAACCCATTTCTGTTGCATACGTACTAGCTTTTACTACTTTGGTCCTATAAAATATACAGCCATTTCAACGACATCATATTCTACACCAAATACAATATGCAGCTCGAACAGTTCTTAAAGCCAACTTCAACGCCACATACTCAGGACTATATGCACACTTCCATAGTACTGTATATGAAACAGAAGTCTAAACTCATATTCAGAAAAAGGCTCAACCACTTTCATCATCATTATGGCCTTAAGCTTTTTATTTCTGAATATTCGATCATTAGCCAAACATAAACCAATATTTGAACTATTACTACTTGAGGAAATAATACATTCTTTTGCACTCAACGAAACAGCACTCACACCGAAACAATCCTGTAAAATCCCTACCAATCCTGTAAAATCCCTCAAGCAAGCTAATTCCCTACCAGTAATACGGGAAAATGGCGGAGTAGCAATTGGCTTTTCTCCCACCATTCCACATCGCCTACACCATGCTCCACTTCCAAATTTGCCCGAGTTTATGATCACCACACTTTATTAAAAGAGCATTTACTTTACATTAGCAACAATATACATCCGATCAGGGGATGACATACCACACTCCTTTTTCAAATTCGTTTCCGACACTATCTGATAAAAACGGACATCAATATACACAGTCGATCAAACCACGAAAAAGGCCAATTTCAACACCATATCATAACACAAACAGGTACCATTCTTCAAATCCCAAAACCTACAAGGCCAGAATCAAATACAACACCTGACGTAGTAATCTGCTCAACCAATCTCATACAGCGTTGCCACCTATCAGTTCTAGATCTTATTGGAAGTGATCACGCAACCATTAAACTAGCACTCGATAGCCAAGCACATCCACACCCATCAACACCATCACCACACAACACCATCACCACACAACACCAAGCGTTTCGACAAGCAAACTTGACAGAATATCCTAATTATATCAATCAAGGACTAAAAAAACATTCCACCTCCTGAGAGTGAAACCGACCTGTATAACTCCCTAGAACGCATTTCATCCACAATTCAAACCGCTTCCCAAAATATATTCCGACTAGCAAAACCTCGCCACATAAACCCAAACTTCCTCCACAATATCTCCCGTTAACCACCCGATCCCGTCAACTCTACCAAGACTACAAACGCACCGGAAATCCTGAATCGCTACGCCTCCACCGTTAGTTCCAGCGCACAGTTCACAACTATATCAAAGCCTACAACCTCAGACAGTGGGTGAAAACTTGCAAGAAACTTGACGAAACTAGCCATCCAACTAAATATTAGAAAAGACTCAACGCATAGGCAAATATAGTCGTACCCCCTACCCTCTCAAAGAACAAGACCAGCCATTGCACAATTATCAAGACAAAGTCGACGCCTTTGCAAATTACTTACAGGATATTTTCACACCTCTCTCACCAGACAGACCTGAATATAACCATCCAGTAACTAGACTCCACCTTACCTCCCCTCACCTTCAACCCAATGTAAACCATACACTCTCCCAACATAACACCTTCACCGCACCGATGACCATCGCAGACATAACATTAATCAATAACTACAAACGTACGACAGCACCTGGCATGGACACAATCACATACCGACATAACAAAGAAGCACCATACTCACTCCTCCATATCTTAGAAATCATATATACATTCATTCTCCGCACCGACTACATACCACCTGACTGGCAAACCTCCAAAACCCTTATGTTTCTGAAACCCAACAAACATCATCACACAGTCTCATCCTACCGCCCTGTCCAACTAACCCCAACACTCAGGAAAATCCTTGAAAAAATTATAGTCAGTCGCTTACCAGGTGCGTAAATATGAAACCGGAATTTATGTACAGAAAAGACACAGTGATTGGATGACAAAGTATTGGCCATCGCTTAGCGATACATTTCTGCCATCGTTTCGGCAATGTGTGGATGCCAGACCAAAAAAAACCTGTGCCTCTTGTGCTGCAAACCAGTCATCAAGCCATTTTCGTAAGATGGGAAGCGCTGGTCAGCAAGTACGTGTCCCATGGATGCAAATAAGTGAAAATCGGAATGCGCCAAGTCTGGTGAGTAAGCCGCATGTGGAAGGATTTCCCAGGCAAATGTCGCAATCGTTTCCTTGACCGGTTTTGCTGTGTGGGAGGGTACATTATCGTGAAGCACAATCACTTTATGTCGTCTTTGGTCATATTATGGTCGTTTTTCACGCAAAGCTTGATGCAAATCGATCATTTGTTGTCCGTAACGTTGGGTATTAACGGTTTCGCCAGGTTTCAGCAGTTCATAATAGATCACTCCCTTCTGATCCCACCATACACAAAGCATTGTCTTCCGTCCATAGCGATTTTGTCTTGCAGTCGATGTCGCTGGTTCTCCTGGAATTACCCATGATCTTTTACGCTTAGGATTCTTGAAATAGATTCACTTTTCGTCACCAGTCACAATTCGATGGAGAAATGATTTCCTTTTGTACCTGGTGAGCAGAATTTCGCAAGTGGTTTTCCTGCTGTTGTTCAGTCAATGCATGTGGAACCCATTTTCCCTCCTTCTGAATCTTTCCCATGGCATTTAAACGTATGGAAACTGCTTCTAGTATCACATTTAATGAATCCGCGAGTTGTTGTTGTTGTGTTTGAGCGTCATCCTCATCGAACAAAGCTTGCAATTCGCTGTCTGCAAACTTTTTCGGTGGTCTTCCACGTTCTTCGTTTCTCACGTCAAAATTGCCACTTTTAAATTTTGTAAACCACGCACAGCACTGTGACTTACCAAGAGCATATCACCGCAAGCTTCGACAAGCATGCGATGCGATTCTGCAGCAGTTTTCTTCAAATGGTAACAAAAAGTCAATGCTGTCCGCACATCGCAGTTTGTAAGTACAAATTGCGCCATGTTCAATGCTATTAAACACTACACTATGACATGAAACTTGTCTGGTTGTGAGTTGAAAATCGTTATCAGCAGTCAAAACAAGCAAGTGGCGCCAAGGACGCAGTTTTACGGTAACCGCAGTGCCAGCTAACACCGTCTATGCACAAATTCCGGTTTCATATTTACACACCTGGTACATACCCATCTTACAGATCACAACCTACTCCCACCCTACCAAGCCGGATTTCGACCTAAATACAGTATAAATGATCAACTTCTCCAACTGATCACTTTAATCACAAACCATTTCAACAAATCTCAACCATTCTGTATTGTGTTATTTGATTTGGAAAAAGCTTTTGATAAAGTCTGGCACGAAGCACTCCTTTGTAAACTTCTCTCCTTCAGATTTCCTCTTGCATACATCAGCTTCATTTACAGTTTCCTCACCAATCGTTTAGCCTATATAGCCATAAATGCCACCCTCTCATATCCCATATTCCTACGCTCAGGCGTCCCACAAGGTTCTGCATTTATCACCTCTTCTCTATCTTCTCTTCGTTGGAGATCTCCCATCCCTTCCCCCTAACATACATCTCTTCCAGTATGCAGACGACCCGGCCTTCCTTTCCCTCACCAAAACCATTCAACAAACAAACACACAAATGACTGACGCAATACAACGATTTACTGACTGGTGCACTAAGTGGAGACTGAAAATAAACGGACAGAAGACGCAAGCCATAGTGTTCATACCTCCCAACAAACGCACACGTGTACACCGAAATCCTCAACGCCTCTCACTAACAGTTCATAACACACCTATCATACCCACAAAAACAGTCACCTATCTGGCAGTTACTTATGATCACCATCTCACCTGGAGACCACATTTAAATACAATTACAAAGAAAGCATATAACCGTATTAATCTACTAACACGGCTTACAGGCACCACATGGGGACTTAAACGCAAAACGGTATTAAATAAATACAAAGGTTTTTTTTTGCGGCAAATGCTCACATACGGTTTCACGGCTTGGTTTGGAGTAAATTGGTTCTTCCATGAAAAACTTAAAATATTAGAAAGGCAAACCCTGCGGATAGCATATACAGTCATGCTTCCAAGTCTCACTGATGAATTATATGCACGCACACCTTTCCCACATATACTCTACCACCTGGAACAATTACGCTTAAAATACATCCGCCAACGTCTGGAACAAAATCATCCTCTGCTATTAGACACTATGCACATTACATCTGAACCAACACCAAGACGCACTCTGATCCCATTGCCACTCTCGCTATTGTTCACTCTATAATATAGAGTGGCGTCACCTCTCAGCGTTCACAGGATCAGTGAACTGCCAACTATTTTTGAATTATTATTATATTTTTGTCTCAGATTATGTTTCTTATCGAGAGCTTAAAACATACCAAATTTTAAATTGTTACACTGAGGCATATGTATACAGTTCCTTTTTCAAGTTGTGGGGACTATTCAATTCGTTTCGCGTTCACATATATGTTGTGCACTCGTTGCTCCATATACGCTTAAGTGAGGTTAGGCCTAACTTATAACATTGGGGGCATTCAAAGCAGTGAGCGCTCACTGAGCACTCGATGAGCTCTCAGTGAATTTGCCCTTTGAATGCCACTGGCTGTTTCCGGCTCACTCTGAGCCGCCGCCATTTTTTCGAGCCAAGGAATCTCACGCTCAATTTGAGCCGGAAGTGCTTGTATAGGCAAAATGGCTTCCGAAGCAGAAATTTCAGCGTTACGTACGAGTATAATAATACGTACTATGAAATATCGGGAAGTCATCGGCTGCACTTCCTACTTCAGAATAGTAAGATGTTAGAAAAACATATTAGTTGTATTAAATACATTTCATCTAACTTATGGTGCGCTAGAGATGTATATATATATAGTTGTGTGTTTGCTTGCACCGAAATACGGCACTGCGAAGCGAGAGAGCTGAATCGCTACTTTCGTATACACATCACTCTGGCGTTAGGAACAAGCCCATTTGCATGTGGTATTAAAAGAGTTTTAAATAAATATTAATTTCGTACAAATTAAATTAGTAAGCTGTTTCTAACTTGCCATTTTGGTAGTCACGTTTTAGCGCTCAAATTGGGATTCGAAACTGCAAATTAAAGTTTTAGGTAGCAATTTACATAAGCTACTTCGGTCATGGTGCACTTTATGACAGCTAGCTATTCTGCCGTACGCTTTAATATGAATACCTAGCGACAACCAGCATTCTAAAAACTGCCAGTAAAAGGTAAGGGTCTAGAACCCTGGCCCGGTTGCAGGAGTATCATATGTAGAGAATAATATCACTTCGTTTGAAATACTTTTGAAATAAAAAGGAACACTTTCTTGACTTGGACACTTGGAAGTGGAGGGGGGCCAGTGCTCTAGAGCCTTGCCATCAAGGTTTGAAATATCACCCAGATTCTTTTCTAGTATAATGTGAGTAAAGTACAAAATTCCACGTATGTGTCAGGGATTGCGCCAGGTGTTACTCCGTGTGATTTAGTTAAGCCTCAAAATATATAAGTAATCCGAAATTCATATTAATATAAATTCACATTACTAACTATGTGGGTGTGGGTCTAGTAATGGGCCACGCCTGCTCACTACTGGTGGAATAAAGAAATTAATGCTTTTAAGGAAAAGCTGGTAACAGAAATGTCCTATTGATTCACCTTTCCTCCACACTAGTTTATTTTAGTTCTTAATCCACAGGATGAGTTGTGGACCATGTTTGCATATTTATATTGCTTGGAATATTTACAAGTACATTTACATCTTCCTGGCACGCCATGTTTAACACTCTTTGCGCTGTACGATATTCTGTTGTTCGTAGAAATCCACCCGTGCGCTTTATAATATTCAACTGTTCCTTGAGCATAAACCTTAACTGTCATCCGAAGGATTTCCGATCCCAGACGCTCACTAAGAGCTCAGTACTCAGTGAGCCGCTCAGTCCTTTGAATGCAGCCATTGTGTATATGGGAACTCGACGTGCTCAATCCGAATGTGAACAGAGACAGCAGTGACCACTGTTGCTAACTCTCCTTGACTTTTCCAACAATTCTTGTGTTTAAAATGTAATTAAATACTCTGGCAGAAGCAAGGACAAACTTTCATTACATACCAGAATCTCAAAGCACACAATAAATCATTTATGAACAAACATATTAAACGCTTCAATAATATAATGTTGCATCTTTATTTACATAAATTTGTTTGAGTTCCAGTGTCATTTATAAACGAAGATATAATGAACAGTGTCGTGCAGTTTGCTACATTATCGTGCGAGAGATTGAAGGGATTCTCGAAACCGGTTTGTTCGTTTGGCCATTAAAGATTTATCAGTAGGAAAACAATATAACATGCATTTTCAATGCAGTCCAGTAGATCAGTACATAATAAGTTCGCAGGATTGTGCGCTTAATTAACTTTAAGTAAATTAGGGCAATGAGAGTACTCGACCAACCCCCTCATACCTAAACACAAGATCTGAAGAGAGAAAATATTGTAAGATATTTCGTAATATTGTGTGGTAAAGAGGGAGATTGATGTAATTTCTACTCACCAATCACAGTCCTCAGATACCTTCTAAGGAAGAGAGAAAATATTGTCTACTTTTGTGAGTTATTTTGTAATATGAAACATCGAATTAAATAAGCTTTTTTTTTTATGTTTAAACCAGAAGAATTGACTTCATATACAAATAAAACCAAGAAGGATATATGCAATTTCTTATTTTGCTTTTTTGTGTATTTACTGTGAAGTGCGAAAGTTTAGCCATCAATTTTCAATTGTCTTATTCTCGTGGAAAACTGATCTAAGATACATTCGCCGCTGCACTCTCGACCTTTCGTACCTGGATATCTCAAAATACATATTTTTATGTTTGGAGTTTCCTCTTTTTTCCTGAACTCAATACAGAGTGTGAATAAGTTATGGAAAGCTATAGTTCTATTCTGTACTTAACACGTTGAAAAATCAAGCTATCGAACGATGTGTTTCCTGTTCTGGTACTTTCCTCGTTGATTATAGGAACAGAGTCATGGATTTTCACTTTTGAGGGAGTTTAAAGTAAAAATTGAGAGGGTGTAGCTGGAGTTTTGCAAGGTTTACATCGATTTTTACCGTAATAATTTGTAGTTAAGTGCGTTCGAGAATTTGGTATGGTGACACACACACCCCACAGAGGGGGAATTACTCGTTGTGAACTACCATTTTTCATGCCCACGAGACGCCACTGCAGTCTATATCGATATACTCTACCACCACACCATCCAGACTATGACATAGCCTCATTTTGCTCCTCCCCAGCTATTCAATCATTTCATGCACCTTCATTTCTGGCACAGTAATATTCATACTAACAGGGTCTATTATGTCTCCATCAGTTCAGAGAAGCTCCTGAACAGAAGATAACCAGCATCTGTCTTAATAACTAAACTCAAGTGTTGTGGCGTCAAGAGCACCTCACATCCATCTCCATCATCATCTTTAGCCATTTCAAAGGAAATGCTTATGAGGCAAACTCATAATGACCCAAACAAATGATCCAATATCAGTTATAAACGAAGAGCTAATGAACAGTATCGTGCAGTGTGCAACATTGCGAAAGTCGTGTGAGAGATTGAAGGGATTTTCGGAACTGATTTGTTCGTTTGGCTATTAAAGATTTATTAATACAAAAGGAGGCATTTTATAAAACATGTATTTTTTCAACGTATTCCAGTGCATAATAAACTAGCAGACTTTTACACTTAACTAACTTTAAGGAAGCAATTTAGGGCAAAGAGGCTACTCCTAACCCCCTCGTACCTAAAATCGCTAAAACACGAGATCTGAAGACTGAAAAATATTGATTTTTTTAAAATTTCAACCAAAAAATAATTATAGGTAAATTTGCTGCCCAGAAAAACAGAAAAATGGACTTCAAATACAAATAAAGGTAAGAAGGATATATGCAATGTCTTATTATTTTTTAATTTGTGTGGGGGGAAGGGGAGGTGCGCGTGCGTGTGTGTGTGTGTGCGATTAGTACGATACATATTTTAGTACTGTGAAAGGCGATTTTCAATTATCCCGTCAATTTTCAATGACTTACTCTCGTGAAAAACTGCTCTGAAATACATTCATCGCTGCACTGTCGAGTTTTCGAACTTGGGTACTTCAAAAAGAGAGATGATTCCTTACGAGTCCAATTACTTATTTTTATGTGTGGAGTTTCTTATTTTTTCTTAACCCTTTTCATAGTGTAAATAAGTTATGGAGAGCTATAGTTCTATTCTCTACTTAGCACATTGAAAATATCAAGCTATCGAACGACGTGTTTCTTGTTCTTGTACTTTCTTCGTTGCTCTTTGGAGAAGAGATTATGCCAGGATTTTCAGTTTTGGGGTTTAAAGTAAAAATTGGAACTTTGGGAGGGTGTAACTGTACTTTTGTACGGTTTCTATATATTTTACCCAAGGATGTTCTAACAGAGGATTGAATTATAGTTATCTCATGTCCAGCAAGACTGTGAAGCCAAAAACACATTTGAGCGTCGACCAAGGCGACGCAGCTGATTGGTTGGCAGACAACTACAGAGCTTGCAGCAATTAGCCGAGAACAATGTCTTCGATTGGAGTAAGGGGACTAACTGGGCGGGACTAAGCTGTGACGTTTGGCTTCATGTTCTTGAGGAAATGCCAAATCCTCTATTAGAACATCCTTGATTTTAGCGTAAAATTTATAGTTGGGGTACACTCGAGATTTTTTGGGGGTGACACCCCCGAAAGTGGAGTCGGGCAGAATCTCTGGTTGTGAACTATCGCCTATCAAGCACACGAGACGCCACTGTACCCAGGCCCCACCTTTCCAGAAATATCTCTTTTCCCCATAGAGGGTGTACCCCTACGGCTAGCAAAAATAAAAAATAAAAAAATCAACAGTTCCAAAAGCTGGTACTATTAGTCTTCATATCACAACAATGAATAGTGAACGTCAGTGCCCATAACTGGGCATGCGTTTTGAGTGGGTGTCAGGGTCACAAGTATTTGTCATTTTTGCTCTTTTGGAAAAATAAAATAAGGTAAAGGCACTTGTAGTTGACGCTTTAAGGATTTTTTCAGGTTTATTGTCTTACAAAACGTTTTTAAATTGTGATTGTTCGTCGAATTGTTTTTATTATACACTTTGAAGGTCTATTTTATTAAACATTATAATTTTAAATGAATAATAAAAGTTTTCAGTACTTTTAAAAAAAAATATTTCTAAACCCTTAAAAAAATTAGTAGTTGACATGCTTCATCTTTAGAATAGCTAGTAGTTGACACATTTGTGATTAGTAGTTGACAACTAGTATTTTTCATACAAAAGAAACATGAAACATAAAATTGTTAATATCCTAGGCTTTCTATTGTATTGTTAACACTTAAGAATATTAGTAGTTAGCAGTACAATGTCCAGTACCCAATAAAATATGAAAACTCATATTTGGTATTAACAACAAGTAAGAATTTACACTAAGCATTACAATTTTGTAATCTATGAGAAAATTTTGTTCAAAGGACACTCACTATAGAATACAAAAGCTTGAAAAAAAACAACAAAGAAATAACACTGAACTTTGACACTGAAAACAACACAGTAAGAAAACGTCAATTCCAAATACTATCCAGTTCAGGGACAACAAAAAGGCCCCGCCGACTGCTCACTGATTGAGGTTCTTTACTATGACCAGCAACATCTTCCCACGTATACTCTAGCTCATCTGGTCTTTCTGGTCACTTCCAGTAATTTCCGCTTTTCTTCATGGCAGACACTATTGCACCATTATCTGTAATTCTTGTGATTTTACCAGGAAAATATTCGTTCTCGTATGTTACGATCACAAATTCTCCCACTTCCTTATTTATGGGTTCAACGGTCATAGAGGTTAAACCGATTTCTGAATTGCTGGAATATTCTTCGTTCAATTCACTTGATGAGTCTTTATAAGGAACTGCATCATTTTCGACATCTGTTGTGTCGCTGTCACTTTGTCGATAACCTGAAGATGTTGCTAACAAGTCTTGTCTAACATTTTGCACATTTCTTCTTTTAAGTGTTAATTATTTCTCTTGCTCTTTCAATTGCTTCATTCTTCCTATTTCTTCCTTCCTTCTTAGTCTTTCTGCAGTTCTTTCCTTTCTCTGGCGTTCCATATCTTCCTTCTTCTTTGCCTTATTTTTATAATAATCTTGCCATATTTTTGAAGGAACTTTTTCCTTCCAATTCCTCTTCCTTTTTTTCACTTCGTTTTGAGGCCAAAACAGAGATCTTTTAAATGGGCTTGGAATACCCTCGATACTAGGACCGCCCATACCTCTCTCATGTGTTGACGAGTTAGCAATTTCAACCTGCCCTGAAAGCTCGTTCGACTCTGTGGCACGTTCCTGACTTAACTGCTGATTTCCAGTACATTCTGATTGTTCTCCTTCCACACGATACGAACTTTTTTGCAGTGAATCCTTGCCTACTTCTTGTTCCACGTTCACATTCAGTGATGTTATAACTTGTGATTCCGGTGTAACGTTGACTTCTTGCTCAACCTCCACATTGTCCGATGGATGATTTTTTTCAAGTGGCTCCTTTTGAACTTCTAGGATTTGATGGTTTTCGATTCTTTCTACTGCAGATATAACTGTCTTCCACGTTTAAAATAAAAAAGGATCTTCCTTTGGTCCTGGCCAATCCTCAGTGTGAGACACAGATAAAAACTGATTTATTTTTTCTTCCCCTATTATTACATTTAAAACTTTTTGAGTTATTTTTAGTTCAGATGGAGTTAAACTACTTCCAGATGTTGTAGCTAAGTGCTTGTTTTGTGCTTCTAACCTAACTGCATTTTCATTCCAGGGATATAATCCACAGCGCCTGAACCCATTCTGCAAAGCAACTGAATATTCTGGACCATCTAAAACTTTACGTAACAGAGGAGCAAAATGTTTCTTATGTAAGATGGGGCCCTCGTTCATGTTCTCCATTCTCCAATTATGCACTTTTTGCTTCCATGTTCCTTTAACGCTGCGAAACACTGCTACGTCAAGTGGTTGGATTATCTGTGTTGCATTTGGACTCAAAGCTACTAGGATAATACCATTCTCTTCACAGAACCTGCTTGTATGCAAAGAAAGATGAGAAGCATGTCCATCGATAAATAGAATCACCGGTAAATTTATATTTTGTGTTAACAGCCATGGATGAAAGACGTTAGCTAAAAACTCAAAGAACAGCGCTCCAGTCATCCATCCTGGTTCTGACTTGCCAATTACCCAATTTTCGGGTACACTATTAACTACTTCTGCGGGAATCCGTTCATACGGAAACACAACTAAGGGAGGAGCAAATGTACCAGCAGCATTGCCAGTTATCAAAGCCGTTAAACATTGTTTTTCATCATTACTGACTTGTTGGTAAACCTGCTTGTCACCCTTTCTTGCAAGAACTCTGTTCCCTTTCGGATTTAAAAAGAAAGCAGTTTCGTCGGCACTAAACAATCGGGTAGATTCGTCTAGAATTCTCTTATGACCTGCTTCCTTTAAGTAAGTTGACACCTCTGACTGTGTAGTTAACTGACTATTAGTCACTGAATGAACTACACAGTCATGATAATTTAACAGAATATTTAATTAAAGAACGTTTATGTGATCCTCGTTGAAAAAGTCTGCATTGGTCTAATTTTTTGTCCCAAGTCTAACCTCAACTCACAATTGCCACAACCCAAACTCTTTCCCTGTAGCGTTTGATTGTTATTAAAAATGATTCGTCAGTTCATGTAAATTTGTCTTATGGCGTATATTTTATAATACCTTTACATAAAAGAAAGTATTAACTTGCATGAATTTTATTCTGATAATTTACAAGAAAAGATTCATTAAAAACCTGAAAGGATTATTTCAGTCAACGAAGTGGTTCGGTACTTGACATGCACTGGTGTCAGTGTTTGACACCCATGTCAACTACTAGTTCCATACACTTGTTTTAATTTATAAAGCAACTTATAACATTTCCCATTATAACAAGATGTTTGAAGCGGCAAACGTCAATTTTTTTTAACAAGAACAGTTGGAACTAGTACTTGACACGGGGTGTCAAGTTCTGAAACTCACGTTAAATTGAGTTTTAGTAAATGACACCCCTCCAACAACAATCAATTTTCTGTCCAAGCTTGTCGCTCTGATTTTGTTACGTAGCTGTACTCTTCTAAGATGGCAAATAAAGTACTGGTAGCAATGCAATACAAAATTTTTAAAGTTATTTATAAATAGAGAGTACTTACCTTCTTAACGAAATTCGCTACAAAACCTTATCAAAAAGCTAATCCTCACACTGGTTTCAAGAAATACAATGTCACTCTTTCCCGTAACGCATGTTTTTTGCAGTGGTGCCAGGTAATAATCAGTGAAAGTCCGGTGTACACCTTGTTTCTACTTTCGTGTCCGTATGACATCGAGTAACCTTATTATTTGAACTTTTCTTGCCAAGTGTCAACTACTGGATTCCTGTCAACTACTAGTGTCTTTACCTTACATGTTCTACATTATTATTGTTTCAGACTTTCAGTGTAAAATTAATTTAGGACAATATCTAAGAGTTTACAGTTAGCCATGAACAGAGAAAGAAAGCCGGAATAGATCTGCACTTCGAGTTTCAAAACGACAGTGGTCTAAAAGTATGAAATAGCTGGTAATTTTATCTTTTGTAACACCTCTTTCTTAGTTCCTGAAACATCGAACCCAAACATGTTATTTTGTCGCTAACGAAGGACCCTTATCAATTTACATTTGATCTGATCGTATATGACGGGTATTATGGTAGAACAGCATCAGAAATGTAGATGTATTTCTGGAATCTTACTACGAAGAACCTGTGTTCTGAATGGAACTATTTTGCTGCAACTGTAGTTCTAAGCTGCCGTATAGATAGCAGCACAAGATTCCTTTTCAATCTCTGCGCAGCTTTATGCCTCAGCGCCACAAAGATCAAAACGGAGCAAGAGTAAACACATGCACAAAAACGCGGTTAAAGAGTTTTGTAAATATGTTTATTTGAACTTTATTGTTTTCGGCAGAGTTATTTTAAACAGCAGTTTTCACGAATATTTAAGTAAATAGAGTAGATCGGTCTGATTCTGATGTGTTTGAGTTAACATGTGTAGCGTAAATGAAGTCACACATTGCTTAAAAATATTTTTGTAGGGACAAAATATGAGTCTTTTAAACTCTTGTTCTCGTTTAAATAATAATTAATTTGTTATTTAAATGTGATAAAGAACAGGTGCTTATAATTTTACGCCACTGCAGAATTACAGATCGAATGGAGAATATTGTGTTTTGTTCGGCAATTTGTAGTAGAGAAGTTTATATAGGATTGGAGACTGGACATTTTATTTTAATGTTTGTATATAGCAGAAATTATCGATACAGTTAGAGACTATGTTTAATTTTTTTATTTTACCTTTATATCATATTTTTTTCGGTCCGGAGACATTTCCCGTAATCCCGTCATTACGTGAGATTCGTTTTGAATCACTGTAAAGCTGTGGAAAGGAGTCTTTCTTTTCTTTGCCAAGGACCAAGGTATAAAATGATATAATATTTTTTACAGTGGGTAAGTCCGTACACAACAGAGTGCAAGAGTAGTAAATCTCTACTGCAGTTTACTTTTTACTCCTCACTTCAAGGCTCCTCTGCACGAAGAAATGGAACCGGCCAAATGGGCCTTTGCTTGCAGTTAATACAAGTAATTTGTTAATTTGAATAAAAACAGTACTAAATAGAGCCTTTACGCGACCGGATTTAGCGTGTTACCCGGAATAAGCGAGAGTGGGAAAAAAAAGTGATTAAAATGTCAAAATCGGGTAATAAGTGTTAATGGGTCGAATCAGGGTAAAAGGTCTGAATCAAGCCAGTAGAGCTGGGACGGATAAAGAGCAAGAAGTTGGTTCTAGGTCGGGGCTGGCGGGCCCTCTCCCCCCCCCACTCCACCAAATTTTTTGCAGTGAAGATAAACTAATATCCTCAATTGTCTTGAAATATTTTGTATAATTAATATATATTTTGCAAGAAGTTTAATGTTACCGATTCTTGAACATGAAATGAAGTGTGCCATGATAAACTTCTTCTATAAACATGGGGTGGGGGAAAGAGTCACAGTGTATGTTAGAAACTGCATTTTGTCGAGTTTTAAACGATTTTTTAATTTCTTAGAACAAGTTTCAAGTAGTTATTTTATTGTTTTTTGGTTATATAACACAGTATTTTTTTGTTTTTAAAACCTTTTAGAAGTCTTCACTATCAACAACGTTGTAACAAAGGGAAGACCACATCATCTAAAAATTTAATTTATTTGCTTATAGGCAATGAGGTGTTATTTCGAAATTATACCACCAGTAGCTGATACCGAAAACGACAGAACGCTAATCGTTGTCCGACTTAGTTCTTACTATAAAAATAATATAGGAAATTCGGTTGGAGGGAAGCAAACCGGGCCCCACTTTTTTTTTTGCTTGATTCTTGTAGTGTGTGACGAGACAAACACGATGGTACCAAAAGTTTGGAAATTGCACCGGGGGAACATGGGTATTTTGGGTAATTTTGTAGTTCAAGTGGAGAAATCGAGGAGAGAGAGCTTACCGGGCCTCGATTTTTTTGCTTGATTCTTGTAGTGTATGACGAGACAAACACGGTGGTACACTGTGCGAAGAAAGTTCCTGGAATGCAAAGTAGTGAAGGTAGGCAACACACCATACACGAAATGTTGCGTTTAATCAGTTCAGGACAAGTAAGAAATACCTGTTCCCCCATTTGCTCCTTCGGGAATATACAAATGCAGTGATTGGAGGGACCTATGAAGGGAGAGACACTCCCCTAGTTTGAAACCATGTACACGTTTTAGACCCTTCTCCAATCCTGGATAAGGCAACAGAACTCTTTACATCACGAGATTATTGTAACCAATCATAAATTTGAATGTCTGAAACTTACTTCATCGGCGAAAAGCATGAACTCCAAAAATAGAAAAGAACTTCAGTAAATAATAATAATAAGCATTACTTACACCCACTAAAGTAGAAAAAATTAAAAATACACACTCTAATAAAGAGAGAAATAACACAATGTAACTTTAAATTGCGTTTATAAAGACAAACATTCTCGTTTAAGTTTCGAACTGGAACGATTATTCAATACTGGCAAAATATACAGTAATTGTGCCTTTATATGAAGTGTCCTGTGTGACGTAATGGAATAATCCGTGAAAATAAGAGCTTGAGACTAAAATCAGATGTCCTCGGTTCAAGTCTCTTCATACGACTATTCACTTTTTCAAACTTTCATTTTGAAGAAAACAGATGAAAAATCTCAATTTCACAGATATATTTTAAATTGCATTCCAAGACTTGAATAACAGGACGAGCTCAGAGAAATACGTTACGCTGCCAATTTTAACACTAAAAGCTGCGTAAGGGATGTAATTAAGAAAATCAAGTGAACATGTAAGTTAATATGACCAGCTGTCGAGTTCAAGACGGTAATTACACAAGACAACGTTTAAAATATTTTTCCGGAAAATGAAGAAAGTTCTCTATTCTTTACTAATTTGGGGGGGCTGGTTATCAAATTGGTAATAGAATTTTTGTCACACGTAAGTGTTTTGTGTTGTAACGTCTTTTGCTTTTTCGATTTAGAACAAAATTGCCTGTTCAGAATGTCTTCATTTTATGAATATTTACACACTATAGATCATAACCAGTGATTCCGCCACACAACCCCGTATGGTACACAACTCGAAAATCGACAGCTGATCGAAAATCGATAGAAACCATGCAAAACCCACTTACACCCTCCCAATGTTAACTTTAACCCCCAAACTGAAAATCCTGGCGGAATCCCTAATCATAACACAAGCTATCAAGCACAGAAATACAGTGATCAAAAATCCTACACAAGCAAATGAAACTCAATTTGAGGTTATGAAGGAATGTTTACTTTAGAACTTTGACTTCTAATCGTGAGATCGTGGGTTCGAATCCCGTTCTAGATAATTTATTTTTATAATGATATATTCCTCAAAGCATGAATAATTACATAAAATAATAATAATCAGTTCTATATGTATCCATACAAACATTTCAGGACATAAGTACTTATTATGTTTAAAATGTGACATCAGAGAAGTGGTGGGTGTTGACAGAACGTCAGAATGTTATATGTGAACGTTAAATACAAATTAAGTAAATGTTGTTATATCCAAAAAGTGAAAGGTAATATGAATGGGTTCGAACCGACGACCTCAGATTTAACTCTGATGCTTTCATTTCCACGCATTAGTCCATTACGCTAATTTTAAGAACAGCAACAACCTGACACAAATTATAAGCAATTAGGTATTTCCAACGGACTGATGTCTTGACGACCATCCACCATCTTCCGACAAGGATATGACACTTTATGCAACTAGATAACAATACTAAATTGATGCATTCCTGTGGGTATTGCCCATTTTGAACAAGATGACATTCTTTGATTATTTAATTTCTAATGGTTGTAACAACAATTTTGAAAATTAAAAAGGTTGAAAAGTCTAAAATTACTGATTCCCAATGCCATGTCCGTTCGACATGATACTTGTTGGCAGCTAAGTAACTAGTTAATTTTGAACATATTTTATAACGTTAATCTTTAACGTACGAAATAATGGTCAAGGTGGAACTAAAGTGGATAATACATTTCTCTCAGCAAAATTAAGAAAGTTAAGGTTGTCAATTACTCTCTGATTTTCTTGTGATGTCTATAATCAGATCTATTAAAAAATATTTTGTTCAACTCTACATCAACATTATTTCAATGCTTTATTTTAACCGCATCATCTGGGGAATTTATCCTACTTTTGATTTCCATGTTTTTAATTCTTAGTTCGAAAAAAAAATAGTGTAGAGAACACCTGACTTCGGTTATCACTATTTGACTCTCACTATGTTTGGAATTGTTTCAAAATGAGAATTCGAGAATTCTTCAATCTACATTTCGCATATTTACAAACATTAAATAGCATATATTTCCAATGTGTACGCAGCGGCTGCTTTACACGAGTTTCGCGAATTGTTCCAGTATTTTCAGCGAAATGACACGTGGTGTAAGTCTACATTGTTTTAGAATAGAGAGATCGCAACGATGTGTTAATGCCGTGATAGGAAGGGCATCGAAGAGACACTATTGAAATAAGTTATTTTAATCTAACCCCACCATATGTACAAGTGATTCTCAATTGGGTCGCCATAGAAAAATTCTGAAGCTAAGGACAGTGGAAGAAAGAAAAACTTTGGAAGTTTCTACTATATAATATAATATATATAATACAACATATTCTAATGTAGTTTGTAGGCGTAGCTTCGTGGGAAAGTTTATGATTTGGATAGAACGTATTTTATTGGGTCTTTGAGTTCATTATTTATGACACCTTTATAACAGTAATTGCAACTGCAGATAAGGTGAATGCTAAAGTAAGATCCACAGTCCTTTCTTCCTTTACGTAAAGTGTTTAATGCAAAGCAGTTTTCCACTATTAAACAACTACAAATAATCTCAAAATGCAGTGAATGTGAAAAATTCGTCACATGGTTCCACTTTCTATATATACTGTACGTTGAATTATATGGCTATCATACATTTAATGTCAATATTGGAGTGCATATAAAAATAGTTAATAAATTAGAATCTTAGTGCTCATTATTTAAGCAAACCTTTATAATATGGTAATTTCAAATGTAGAAATATGCATAAGGTAATTTAACCTTTTCTTTCTTTACGTGAACTGTTCGTAGAAAGCAATTTCACACTACTTAAGCACTGCTAATAATTTACAAAAAAAAGGTAATATAAGTAGGAAAAGACGGAGAGAAAGATGATGATGAATCAGTTAAAATAAAATTCTTAACTTTGCTAGTCGTGTACAACGAGATAACATTTTGGCAAACCTTTTATTTAGTATTCAGATCCTGTTTATTTCATGATAAGGTGGGACCCGGAGCCCGTCCCTTCCTTTCACACTAGCTTTGGATTGTTTTACGCTTAGTACGATGAGGGATTTTCCCCAGTTGTTGTGGTTTCGGTACATATGGCAATTTATATAATTAAATTCAATTGTTTTACTATATATCTCTTCTTTTTGTGATTGTCCATGTTTCTGTGTGGTAATCGTTCGATTTTCGATTATGTATATGTCAGGATATAGAACATTCAGTCCAGTTTGTTTCATTGTAATGCGAGACCCGGAGCCCGGTCCTTACTGTTCACACCAGCCTGTTGGATTCTCTCTTACTTTGTATATGTAATAAAGGAGTTTTCCCATCTTCCTTTTTGTAGTTGTACCAACGTTTTGCTCCAGCGGATGCCGGTATTCCCGGTAAACTTTTCCATTTTGTTTTGTGCGGCTATTTGTGCTCATGTGTTTGGTCACGAATCCATCCACTTTTCTCAGAATCTGAGGCTTTAATTTTTCATTAGTTACTATTCTTTTCCTTTTCGGCATTCCGGTTTCTCCGGTATTCAGATTTAAGCCGTCTGGTGGTTGTGGCTGTGGGTATTATTTTTGTGACAATTTGGATCTTATTTAAGACCCTTAGACAGCTTTGGCTCAAGCGTATTATTTTAGTATTCTAAGTTCCTCTTTCATATAGACACAATTTGGTTTAGTGGTCACCCAGCCATGTACTGAACAGGCTCTTGGCTGCTTGACTTGCAGTATATTATGTTGGTTTAATCTCTTTCATTTTCTCATTTTTTGGTTGATCTCCCACTGGGGGAGGGGGGAGTACTATGATATTTGTACTTTTCCGGTTTTCTTGTTCTAGTTTGTTAATCATTGTTTCCATCATCGGGCTTCATTGTAAGTTTTCGGTTCATTTGGTCTTTTATACATTGTTTTGGCCCTTAAAACAGCCGATTTTTTATTTTAATTAAACTTTTCTCTCTCGTTTCGTTTATTTGTTTTGAAATGTAGAGGGAATTACCCATAAGTATTTTCAGGTTGGTATTCAGCATAGGTATCTCAGGTCAGGACACATGTACAGATTGTTCCAGTAGCTGTGCGTCTTATTTAAAAAAAAATCTACTCAAAGGGGCGTTCTCACTTCTTCTTCTTTAACGGTATCGAAAGTGCCACTATTAATCTTAGCGCACCTGAAAACTATGGATTCGACATTAATATCGGTCATTTTCGATTACTTTTAAAATGTCACCCCTCCCAACCCCACTCCTAGGGTTGCTAGGGATTTCTTACCCTCCCCATTAGCCTATTTCTTTCCAGATTGTAAGTCATACGTATACCAAGTTTAGTTGAAATTAAACCATGGTTTACATAATTATGCAGGAAAAATGTATTTTAAAATGCTTGGCAACACTGACGAACTTGGATGTTTGGGAGACGGGCATACCCACAGTATGTTTTCTATAGTGTTGAATTATGTTTATACCAAGTTTGGTGTATATATTACCGGCAAAGTGTGAAATCCCGGTATTCTATAGAATGACTAGGTAATGTATAAAATGCCTAATGGTTTAAGGCAAACTATGAAATATAAGTTTTCTGTGAAAATGTTACATACTTTTCCTAGGCATTCTATACAATTCTTAGGCATTATACAGAATGACCAGTACCATTTACGCAAAGTGTTAAAAGGGCACAAGATGAGAAGCCTTTATTAATTAATACGCATTTGAAACTGAAAGAACAAAACTACGAAATAAAGCATAGGATATTCTTAGCGGAAAACAATGAAAGCAGAACTGAGATTGAAGTACTTGTTACAGTAAGTACTCACTTTTCTTCTTCACACAAAAACACCTTACATTATGCCAATTTGATCTTGTACATACATTTCACGACTTAAAGAAGAATGCGAACAGAATATTGTTACCGGTAAAACACAAAGCAGAACTGGCCTGACCTACTTGTTGCAGCAGGAAAGACTAGAGTGACATTTTGAATTGCACGTAATTTTCTTTTTCACACAAAGGCACCTCATATTTTGGCATTTCGTCTTGCACATACACCTCCTGTGCCTTGGGCGCTACCTGTGGACTGAGAAGTAGCTGCAGATCGGGGAGGTATTTCGTGGTCAGGAACGTCTTCAATTCTCATTAAGTTCTTTGGACATACGGTGAATTCTGATCTTGCGAAGAGTTGCTTCGAGATTCCTTCTGCAGTTCCAAGTCGGTAAAAGCCATCTTCCGTAACGTTCATAACAACCGCCAGCAGATTGCGTGAGTCACCCCGCCCTTTGTCGACGTCGGGATTCGGAACTCACACAGTGGCACCCAAAGGTACAGGATGAATTTTTTGTCAGAATCCCTTTTCATTTTTTTTTTTTTTTTTTTGGCCTAAGTCTCAAGGTTCAATTTCGATTGCATTTTACTTTGGATAGCTTTCTCAATATTGAAGCAAACATTGCACCCCATAACCTTCTACTTCGTCGCCGCGCCGTCATCGTCTTTAGGAGAATGTCCACAGATAGTATGAACGTTTCGGCCAGACATTTGACATGTATGAGCACCGCTGGTTTCTTTTAAGCAGACGCAACAGATATCAGAAAAAGAAGGATTTTCGATAACCACGGAAATGGAAGGCTCTTCGATAACCATGGCTTCATCACTGTTTTTGTTTCCTCCATCATGGATTGCATTCTCATCTATGTCTTCTGCAGGGAGCTGTGCCTCTTGCATTGATTCGTCTCGTCTTTCTTCTTGCTGTTGTGTTGTTTGTACGCTCTCTATTATTTTTTTCCAGCTCTTCCTCAGTCTCTACGTCTTGTAAAACGTCGTCAGGCACGGACGACGTCAAGAGACATACTCTAGCTTTGCAGCCGAACAGAGCTTCGTATGGTGACCTGTTACTCCCAGAATGAAAAGCTGTTTTTCATAAATTGGACGAACCGCAGTCCCTCACTCCAGCAGCTAGTTTTTTCATCTTGCATCCAAGCACACAGCATATTTTCAGTGTCCTGATTTGCTCTTTCGACGCTCCCCCGACTTTGTGAATGGCGCGGCTTACCATGGACGATCTTCAAGGTGGGCCAATACTCCCTTAGGCTGCTTACCACATTGTTTGCAAATTCCCTGTAGTTATCGGACTGTAGAATCGTTGGAGCACCAAGCAACGTAATTATGTCGATGAGGTTGTAGGCTACTCCTTCCGCTCTCTTTGATTTCAGAACCCTGAGAACTACAAACTTAGTGAGATGATCTTGGTAGACCATTATAAACTTGTACTCTCTATCAGGATGGGACTGAAAATCGATGATATCGACCTGACAACGGGAATTGAATTTCGAAAAAAAAAATACATTGGCTTGACCACAATACCTTTTTTAACACCTTTCTGCTTCTTCTGGCAAAGCTCACAAAGGTGAATGTACAGCTCAATATCATCATGGGTAATGTTCTTATACTTGGGTGAAAGTTCTTTCAACATCCTGTCCCGTCCTCCATGAGCAATAGCCAAATGGGCCTTATGGAGTATGTCAAATAACTCGGAGTCCGAGACGTAAAATTGAATAGCACTCGTACCTTCTTTAACAGGATAGATCAACTCAGTCTTAAGGCCGCTTTAGACGACAACATTTATGCTACGAGGAATCTTACGATTAGCAGTAGTGCCAGAGTGTGAAAGCAAGAATGCTACAATAAGGCAAGATGCTATGGTATAAAGCTATAACTTTTTTCTTTTTACGCTGGCACACTGCTTTCGCTAAGATTCATCGTACGAGAAATTGTATCGTCTAAAGCGGCCTTTATTCTCGACCATCATTACGTCATAGTGTTTCAGCAGCCAATAGTCCCGTGGTTCCTTTTTCATGGTCGTCTTAGCCTTTTTCACATCGTCGAGTAACTTTTGGTAACTGGTTTTGGTTAGGAAAACACAGTTTTAGCAGCATTGGCTCTTACTTGAGATAATTCATCGCAGAACCGTCGTTGCATGTCAGCATGGCGTGATTCCTGACTTGGCACTATATTCCCGTCCGATATGGTGATACAAGAACAACGGGAAAGGATGACGGGAGAGCGTCTGTGGAATCTCAGCCGGATGCTATACACTGGAGAACTATTATGGCGATATCCGTGCCGTGATAGTTGAACTCGTACAACAATACGCTGTCTTGCGATAATTATTGACGTGTACGGCACTCACGTGCTTCGCAACCATTAAACAAAGACCCGAATGCCACCGCAAACAGTAGTGGCGGGAAAAACATGGTGGGATTAGGCGTATTATATACTTTGCCGGCAGACAATCCGACAAAGTATACAATGCCTAGGCAATGAATAAAATATCGATCATTTCATACTTTGACGTTCGATTTTAGGCATTCTATAGAATGCCGGATTTAACACTTTGCCGATATATACTTCCAACGGTACAGAAACCATTAGAAAAATATATTTAGCTTGCCAACACTAACGAAATTGCTACTTGTGGGTTCAAAGTAAAATGCAATAAACCTCTTTGAGATAAAGGTCTAACAATGTACCAAAGAAAGACATGATTTGTACAGACATTTAAGCATGATGCGTGAACATACATCGAACAATTCATTTTTATTTGTAGGTCTATAGATTTACATGTGTGGGTTGTTTCTAGTAAGATAATTGTATGCCATTGTTTTACTGTAAATTTTCAGTTTTCCATAAAATTTCCAGTTTCCATTTTCCGGAAAATTTTCCGTCTTCCGTTTTTCCGGAAATTTTCAGTCTTCCGTACCCAATTTTCCGGAAAAAAATATTTTCCGTTTTCCCGGAAAAGCAAAGATTTGATATTATTGAAAAGATGTTAATTCAACGTGGATTCACCTGTTATTTTTAACTATGATACAGATTTCGTTTCATTGGATTCTTCCTAATTTAATGGAATAAAATTTTTAATCAATAGGTAATTGAATGCTTTTAGTTAACTATTATTTTTCTTTTTGCATGTTGAAAACTTGATGAATTTTAATCTACATTCCGTCGAAAATTTTATTTCATTGATGGGACGTCAATATGACGTGTTTTTAACTATTACATTTAATGATGCCCTAGATTATCTTTCCAAGTTAATTGCATAAACATTGCAATAAAATTAACTAAGTTCCTTGTGTTCTCATTTGCATGTTGGAATCAGGTTGAATTTTAAACTATATTTCAACGAACATTTAATTTCGTTAATAGGGCGTTAATCTATTACATAGATTTCTTCTTATATGCGTTTGCTAAGGCGACATATTACACTTCTGGAGAAATACACATTTAATAGTGTTGAATAAGGAAAAATACACATAACAAAGAAAGAGGGAAATATTCTTTATTCTTATATGATGGTGAAACAACGCGTCTGGATTTGTGGCGCATTCAATACTGCCTTTTCTTATAGATACTGTAAAAAAGTAGTGAATCTCAAGGTGACTCCGTAGTCTAGGAGTTACGTGTCGAGCTGCGAACGACGACTAGGGAACGTTCCAGCTTCGAACCCTGCAGCAGAAACTTGGATTTTTTTACTGTTGGAAAGTTAATACTGTATATCATGATGAAAGCAACGGACGATATGCAACTAAATGTGTGTATACCAATAGACAGCAACCATTCTCTGTTTGGGCCAACTGAACCCGTTTCTTTATCGCTCACTTCTTGATTTCAACTAGTTTCTTCTCAATCGTTATTCAACGTCGAATAAACCGTTTAACAGGTGAAGATTTCGGTACATTTACAATGTTAAAATAACGTTTTGGTACTGATGTTTAATCCACGTATTTCCAACATATGTTTGCTAATGGGGAAGATGTCGAAAATATTATCTAAAAATGAAGAAGAGTGTCTTTAAATTGAGGGTAAAAGTCTGTCTTAAAACTATTAAAGCAACATTGTTTTTTCTCTGTTATAACTGTATATAATAAACAATACGAATAGTCATATCTATTAAGTATATTATTGTGTCCGAGTGTCCGACTTTAGGTATTCACGAGTCTTCCTATTGCCGACCAGGGCAACCGATAAGAAGTGTTTCTTATCTAGTTTTGGTGTTATGTTAAATTTATGTTCCTATTGTTTTTAATAGTGTGATTAAGGTGGCCCTGGTTCGATTCCCAGCAGAACAAGTGGTTTGTGCAGTATGCTGATTTAATCTGAGAATTGCTGAATAGTGATCTACACATATAAAGCAAGCAGTCGTATTAGATACTGATAGGATTCGGTTTCATGGGATATTGAATTATACAGTAAACATCAAGCATGCGTGACCGAGTATCATGATAAACTAGTGCCCAAACAAACACTGCATATTACCAATTTAAGTAAAAAATGCATAATTCTTAATGATATCTGCTAATGAGATATACTTTCAGAATGCATCGATTAGGAATATTCTCCTCGTATAATACTCAACTCACAATTGTCATCAACGTACGTTAACACAAGCATTTATACCTGTTTTACGGATCGTTGCTTCATTTCTTGATATGTTAGTCGTCGCAGATTTTCTATACAATAAGTTGCCTTGTTTGAACATTTGTTAAATTTCAAGACATGCTCCTATAAAATGTCGTAACCAAGAGGCTGTTTAAAAGTCCCATACTAAAAAACAAAAGATGACATTAAGTAATTGTCATAGTTGATATAACTAATAATTCACAATGTTCAGTTCAAAAACATAAACGCTTGTTACCCACACGGCAATCACCCCTTGTTTGTTAAAAAAAGAAAAGAAACTGGAATTTTGTTTGAAATGAAAATTACATGCTGCAAATACAATTAAAATTAGTGAGAAAAAGAAAAAAAAATCACAAGTATAACTCTTTGCATGTAACTATTTTACAAATTTGATTACATTACTTTATGATCTGTTACTTTAAAAGAGAGTTCGGTTCTAGTCTTTCACTTTCAGATTCATAGAATAACGAAAAAGAAAGATTAATAACATACGGTACATATACAAAAAGGAGAAAAATAAATTAAAAGATACTTAATTGTCTTTGGAAGATCAAAGCTGATTTGTTGATTACCGAAGTTCCGATTTGAAACAAATTAATCAATGTTCATTTTAAAAGCAAAGCCGATAAAAAAATGTTTATTTAATTACCTTCTTATTATTAAGTTATGTCGCAATGTTTAGTTTTCAAAAACGTAAACGTTTATTGCCCATCACGGCATTCCAAACACAAGTTAAACTGTAGGTTCGATCCTTAGGACGTCATCTTCATGCGATGGAAGGCAATGGCAAATCACAATCGGTTCACCTAGCTCCGTGACATTGAGATCAAGACCTGCCTTCTGGCAGAACACCCATCATCATCATCACAATTGTTCTTAATAATCTAACAAGTCTTTTCAACAGCACACTTACCGAGCCGTCGTAGCTCAGTGGTAGAGTGTTAGCGTAACATTCGAGAGATAGTGGATTCGATTCCAGCGGTCGACCATCCTGACGGACGTTTTCCAGGGTTTTTCCTGAGGCATATCAGGCAAATGCAGGGATGGCACCTTCAACATAGACCTGAATCATTTTCCCTCTCCTATCCGAGCCTGAGTCTTAAGTACGTAAAGGCCATAATTAAAATTTAACCGCGTATTATAGGCTTAGAACTATTTGAATTTTAAATAGATATAATTATCATTTTTTTCTACACGAATTCAACCACTCTATTTCCAAAACGCCTAAATGAAAACGATCCAGTATTTCTGAATGTAAGAACACTTATTTTTAAGAATATTTCTCTTCCCTTTGGCATTCAGGGACAGTTTTATAACTATGGATCTAGCACGATGAAATACCTTTACATCAAATAATTATAATCAAAGATGTGTGTGTGTTTTCTTTTTCTAGTACAGACAAACTGCACGAAACAACGTCTTATAGAATGAAATATTTTTCATGGAATAATATGAAATGGACATTTATTTGTGAAACGATACAATCTTTCCTTAAATGTCTCAGTACAGCTAGAAGGTGCTCAGGAGACCGGCGTTTTCTTTTCAAATGGAGACAACTATAACAAACAATGCCAAAGAGCGAAGCATAACAGCTCACAATACATGTTGTTTTGCCATATGAATATACTCCCGTCCAACTTTGAAGTGGCGCCGCGTTCAGACAGATTTTTCGTTGTTGTTGTTGTTTTTACTTATTTACATAGTTTGTTAAACCCGATTTCTTTGTGGTACCGCATTAAATTTTAATTCCAAGAATTGCTTTGCCGACTACGAAAGTTACTTGTAAATCGAAACAATGCGGATTGGAGTTAGCGATTAATTTGAAAATAACAACCATACCCCACACCCGCTTTTTTTTTAAGTATATAAAATGTGCCATTCTTGATTAACACTCGTTTGGTTCAGATATATCTTTCCTAGAGTCGCAATAATTTAAAGTTTCTTTCAATCATGGCAGCGTTGACTGATCTTGATGACATTAGAGATGCTAACTTCTTAGTCAAATTTTCTTCGGAATCAAATGCAATTTCTTTTCTGCAAAAATGTGGCCTTATTCCGAAAGCAGATGACGTAAAGCACATGAAATTGAGGAAGGTAGAATTTGTGGATCCACCTTACAAATTAATCATAGTATTGAATATAAGTTAGGATTTGGCTTTAGATGCAGTCAGAAACGCAGTAAAAAGATCTGTAAATGCTCCGGATGTATCAAAGGCAAAAGGTGCCAATTCTGTTGCAGGAAAAGATACAATTCACTACACAACACGTTTTTTGAAAGTGTAAAACAACATAAAGCCAAACTGCAAATTGAAAGACCACTATAAAATCAATCATAAAGAAGCATTCGCGCGCGTAATTTTGAAAATTGAAAGAGGAAAATCCACAACTATTATTGTTACGACAAATACCACCGAGCGAATGTGGAGAGAGTTTCGTCGGCACATGAAATGCGTGCGTGAGTATGTAAACAAGAAAGGTGAACACATCGAATTTGCTCCTTCTTATGCAGATCAATACGTGTATTTCAAAAATAATATAAAACCATTATCGTTCATGGGAAGTGGCTACGAGTATCCTGATATGGAAGCCCGCTTTCGAAAAATACTCGCTGATATCCGATCTGCATATCCTGGATTATTTGGACCTAAAATGTCGACAAAACCTGCAGATGCAATACTTCAGGAAACTGATTGCACAGTAGTCGAAATCCCACGATAACTGGATGACAGTGATCTGGAAATGGAGGATACGTTAGAAGATCATGACTTAACTGTACAAGAGGATAATGAAGAAGAGCAGCTACCTCCACCTCCTACAACTAATGTTCCTCCACCACCACAATCAGATGGGGAACCCGAAATGTTCGGAGGACTGACAAAACGTGAAATTCTCAACTACTCAAACGATGTCTTGGAACACATTCGAAGAAATAGAATAACAGTTGAGTTTATGAATGGACTTATCCCTTCCTTGCTATTCATAGAACAGGTTTTGGAACACCTGCGCGACAGGCAACAAATACAAGCCACCAAACGCCCACTCACAAATTACCGCCATAAAGATTTGAATTTTCTCTTCCCATCGTTTTCAATCGTTGAAACATCAAGTAATGGAAACCGCCTATTTAATGCCATAAGCATTGCTTTGTTTTTGAATGAAGATTATGCCTATTTCCTTAGGCTTCTTACAATTAAAAAAAAAATGTGGGAGCAGAGGAATGAAATCTATGCAGCAATCCACCTATTTGAAGATAATGAAGAACAATTACTGAATCGAATTTGGAATACCTCTGAGAAGTGCACAGTAGAAAACAGTTTCTTCATTAGCCAAGACGGTTGGGGAAGAGCCGCCCATTCTCAAATGATTGCCAACGCATTTGATCGTCCTGTCTGGGACTTCCATCTATATCCAAGTCTTGCACAAGAAATCCACAATGCGAAACAAGTGTCCAATAAGATTTCACGCTTCAGGCCAATTCCGCATGAACCAGCAATCAATGTACACGAACCAATCAGACTGCTAGTAAGAAATGATCATTACGAATCTATCCTGAAAAACCAAGTCGAGCCAGCTCTGTAGAACTTAACTGCAGAATGTACATACATATTACATCATCGAATTTAGAAATAGGTCTATAAAAATGTGATAATCATGTGATTAGAAAAAAATAATAATGAAAAAGCCAAAAAAAAAAAACGTTAAAAAAATAAAAGGTAAAAAGAATGTGTGTAAGGGAGAGAGAGTGAGTGGATGCTTCTAGTTTGCACCACGTCCTCGTCGTTAGAAGCGGAAACAGTTACATTCAGTGTAGTGAAAAGGTAAAAAGTAATAACCAACACATTGAATATGACATCGATATTAGGAAGCACACAGTGTTCTCCCTCCCCTTGATTTCTCAAATTCCACTGCAAAATTACCCATGTACCCCCCTACAATTTCAAATATTTTGGTACCATCGTGTTTGTCTCGTCACACACTACAAGAATCAAGGGAAAAAAAGTTGGGGTTCGGTGTGCTTCCTCTCTTCCATTTCTGAACTTCCACTGCAAAATTACCCACATTACCCATGTTTCCCGGTGCAATTTCCAAAATTTTGGTACCATCGTGTTTGTCTCGTCACACACTACAAGAATCAAGCAAAAAAAAATAAAAAAAAATGGGGTCCGGTGTTCTCCCTCTTCTCGATTTCTCCACTTGAACTACAAAATTACCCATGTTCCCCTGGTGCAATTTCAAATATTTTGGTACCGTCGTGTTTGTCTCGTCACACGCTACAAGAATCAAGCAAAGAAAAGAAAAAAAATGGGGCCCGGTTTGCTTCCCTCCAACCACTTATTCTTTTTAAGTAAGTGTTTATTTTGGCGGGAAGATTTTGCCAATAGCAAAGGATCAATAATTGAGATGAATCATAATTAAGATGAATGAATAATGTGCGATTTGGATAAGTAGCCAATTGAAACATCTGTTTCATTACGTTGTTCGTAGAACACGCAATAAAAGACGTGTTTGAAATGGCTACTCACCCAAATCGCACGCAAATCAAGTAACACAAGCTTACATGTAACTAGGGCTCATTTTCAAGAAATCATGCGTTGCTTGCAATTTGGGTGAATAGCCTATTGAAACTCGTGGTGTTTCGTTGTTTAGTTTTATTACGTGATGTAACACGTGTTTGTTTCAATTAGATATTCACCCAAATCGAAAGCAACGCAAGCGTGTTTGAAAATCAGCCGTTAAACTTCCTCTGCGGGGGAGTATACAACCAGAAGTCACGTAACAAAATTGGAATGTGATCAAACGAACGCTGTTCCAATAATTATCGGTCATAACAGGCATCCGAAATAATCTCATATTTAGAGACAAGCAGCCGTATTCAGAAACATTTTTTTGGAATAAATAGGGCTGTTCTAAAGAGTGACTACAAATGTTCAAATATTGTTAATCACCCGATAGTACAGCGCCAGTCACTTAAGAAAAGATATTTCTGAATACGGCTGAAGCTGTATAATTATTTACACTAAAGCCCGTGCGTCTTGAAGTTCAAGTTCAAGTTATAATTATTTTTCACTCGATGAGTTGTGTCTGCAGCTTCAATAAAGTTCTGAAGAGAAAGAAGATAGAAACTAATCGTGAACCAATTTTGAGCGATCTTCTTTTGTTGTTCGCGTGTAGTGACTTTAGTGCAAGGGATAAATATTAAATAATTGAAATTTAGATCATGAAGATGAAATTGGAAATGTATAATGAAATAATAAGGGACATCAATTCGTTATCTTTAGATAGCAGAAATTGTCTGCGAGTTTTACGTAATAAATATACCAGGTATGTAAAAATTATATTCTATTGAATACTTTTACAGACTTGAAATGCCGGAATTTGTTATGGTCTGAGCTAACCTAAGGGAGGCATATCCTACTTTTTAAAAATACTGTGAGCATCGACCTGTCATTTTCATATTCAAGGGAATGTTGAATGAGTGGTAATATAGAAAGAAGTTAGGCTGCTTGTGTGAAATTTTTGGAAGCCATATATTTTGTCTTACGTACACTTTACGTACGTAAACGTCTTCCGTTTCATACGATGGTATCTCTAGTATACGTCGGGCATTCCGGAGCAGGTTCAGACCAATTCATTCAATATCATGGCTTCTGTAAGTAGCGCCTAAACGCATATTTTTCGAAAGGTTGAGAAAACATGATTTAATCGAGTGTACAATAAAAAACGTACCTAACCTCCACGTACCCTTGGTCATTAATTTTATTAAATTTCTTAATGCACGTATAAAAATATAGGCATTACTATAGTAGTGACGGACCAATTTTAAAATCACTGAAACCAAACAAAAATCACTTAAAACACACACATTACGTGTTTATGGGAGGCGAGCGGTGTACGCAATTGTTTTCTTGCACTTTTCGTAGATTATCTTAAATTAGTGACCATACGAAACGTGGAGGTTAGGTGCGGTCATGTATCTTTACAAAATATATTTTGACACATATTGACACCTTCAGCACACAGGCGTGTTGACTCTCCCAATTTCCATTAGAAAGTCGTGTACAATTGTTTCGGGACCTTTTCCTTTTCTTACATAAATACGCTGCTAAATAACCTTAAAAATGCACTTTCCCTCGTCATTTCTATACGATTCAATAACACCAACGCAAGAAATGTCATAACCATAACAAAAACGCGCCATTTCAACACTGCCTTACCGCCTTCCACGTGACAACAACTGTAACTCTAGGCAAAATAGTTTCTTCCACCACTACGTGCAGTGCGTCCTAAAACATCTTAAAAACACACTACAACAATATTCAGTTATAATGTTACCCACATTACTATTTTGCTCCCAATTACTCTCAAACATCACACAATTATCTCAGTTCATCATGTAAATTTCTAAAATTGGTCCGTCACTACTATAGTTAACCCAAAATATAAAACGCTCATCAAGCAATAATGTAGACAAACGATAGTCGTATTTGTGATGTGCCATGCATGATGTTAAGTAGGTATCCATGGTGATATACATCTTTTATTTTTCCATAATTCATAATGTATCGTGACTAGTAATCGATTTATGAACCAGTGACTTGTTTCGTTCGGAAAAATCAAGCCCGACCCCGACGTAAGCTAAAGTAAAACCCAAACGATTCACACAGTCATTTCTATAAAGACTTACTGTGACGAGCAACTTAAAATGAGGTCATTTCTTGGTTTATAGGGCATCAGTTTCTTTCACTTAGTACAAGGCTCTGCAGGTGCAAGTTATTTCCATCAATTTTCTTGCTAGGTTAAGTTGGTTAACACACATCTTCCGCAGTTGGATGCCCTATAACGAATTTAACCCAAAATGAGCTACAAGAAGCAATATTTCACAATTATTTATATACTTGTTTTGATCAGCAAAATAATATGGCGCCATGCGGAGGAATACTAATGGCGTCACTTCGTGTTTCGAATGACAAGTACAAAATAACCAAAAACGTTTTTGCGGTTCTAGAGCAGTGATAAACAAAGAGCAATACAGTGGACGGTACGAACCTTTAGGTTTCGAAGTAAGCTCTATCAGCATCCAACACCTTTTGCCAACGTTCGAGCATCTTCACAATACCCTGGTGATAAAAGTCCGTGGTCCTTGAGGCAAAGAAGTCCGTTAGTGTGTGCCGCAGGTCACCCACATTGACGAAGGATCCCCCACAGAGGTAGTTGAGGAGGGAATGAAAGAGGTGGTAATCTGTTGGGGCGAGGTCCGGTGAATATGGTGCATGGCACAGTGTCTCTCAGCCGGGTTGCTGAAGGTTCTCCCGGGTCCTCTTTGCCACATGTGGCTTGGCAGTGTCGAGGAACAGCACACCCTTGTGATTTACCAATGCCGACTCCTTTTGCCACAATGCACCCTTTGCAACTGCTGTGAGTAAAGGTCAGCAGTCATGATCTGACCAGGTGGAAGGAGCTCGTAACGCACCACTTGGCGACAAGTCCACCACACAGAGAGCATAACCTTTTGTGGGTGCTGAGGTGGTCTTGAGGTCTGAGGAACAGGGTTACGTGACGACAACCAGTGTCTGGTACGCTTGGGAGCAGCGCTCGAAATTAGATTTTCACTCTTAGGTGCCATTGGCGACCATTGTTAAAAAATTAGGCGCCATTTTGGTTACTCTAGTCGCCATTTCCAAAAAAGTTAGTTTAGGCAATAGAAAATGTTTAAATTCACTCATAAACGAAGTCAATTCATGTTTTACATGTAAGTATTATTTAATGATGTAATAGTTGGTGCATACATTTACTTAAACCTAAGAAAAGAACACTTACAATAAAATTCTTTCTTAGAAAATTCAGTAAGGGAATTCCCACAACTATAACGTCTGTACTTTCCATAGAATTACAGATGATTAAACTACACTTTTCATACGGTTACTTGAAGTATGCATATCTTCTTGAAATATAAAACTTCAATACAATTGAAAATGGTTGCACTTCAATGAGGTCCTTAATGTTCTGTACACTTGATCTTTAAAAGTTGATCACCTTATATCGTCAGCCACATCAGTGCACCCAACTCGATAGCTGCTTTAGGGTCAAGTCGAATAGATTTGTTCCATTACACTTGACGATCAGTACGTCCCGTAATGAATCTACAAACAGGAAGTCTCGTTGTGCTGCCTTGCACAATTTTACTTGTCTCAATTTCACCTACTGACAGTGCAAGAAATACATTTCCTATATGCCTAATTGCATGAAAAGAACGTTCTTGATTTACGACAATGCGCTTCTTCAGATCATTAAAAAATAGTGAGCCCTATTTCTGAGTATATCTGCAAGGTGGAAACATGTAATTTATACTGCAGGTAATCTTGCACTGCCTGGTCACAGTCTTGCAAGTAGTTGATCCTTGACAACGTAGTTGGAAGAGAGGAAATAATTTCCTTGAATTATTCCTCAACTCAATACTCTATTAATGCCCCCTTATCTTCCCAAGGCATGTTTACTGGGTCAAGAATAGCTTCATTCTTGTTGTAAACATGTTGATAATATAAATAAGTAGTCTATTGTGAATTAAGTATGTTGTACATGAACGTAAGAATTATTATTATTTTTTTTTTTTCTGTTTTCTGGAAAACAAAGATTTGTGACTTACGCGCTTCTAGCTCTCAGGTATATAGAAGTATTTCCTTCATCTTCCTTTCTCAGAAATAAAGAAATATTCAACTCGCAAAGTTAAGTCGCCGCTGGCGACTGACGGAGAAAAAATAGGCGCAAGTGGCGCCTGGCGTCCTCTGATTTCGAGCGTTGCTTGGGAGTGTCATAGAGGACCCACATTTCGTCACCAGTGAACAAGCGATCAAATATGGGTGTGTTCAGGTGACGAGTGAGCAAGGACAAACAGGCTGTCACTCGTTGTTCCTTGTTGGCTGCCGACAATGTGTGGGGTACCCACTTGCTTAACCCATGCAGGTGCAGTCTGACTGTTTCAACGGAAACATGGATTTTCCTGTAAGTTCATCATACGTTAGACCACTGTCCTCCTCGATGGCTGCTTTCAGGGCCTCGTCATCCAACACATGTGGTTGTCCACTGCGAGGTTCATCAGCAAAGCTCACAGCTCCTGAACGGAAGCTCTGGAACCAATGCCTGGCGGTGCGTTCGTTCACGGCATTCTCACCAAATGCCTGGCATATGCGACAGCTGACAAGCCCACTTTAAAATCATACAAAAAACACGCGCGAGCAAGCTGCAATGACTGCTGTGTGTGAACACCGTGTCTGTATTACTGAAGGGTCGATGGTCAGACTAATTCCCGATCGCTTGGCAGGCACGTGCGTCATTTCATTTCCTTTCTGTAAGCGCATGATTAATGGGACGGCAAAAACTTTTATGGTTACCTTGTATTTCGGTATTAGACAAAAATCACGGACGTAATGTCGAGTTTTGCGAGGATGAATTGATAAAGTCAAGTTGTTTTCATTATACGCGATGTAATCAGTTTTAATACTTCTCCATGTGCTCGCTCTCAAGCGTAACTTAAAAAAAAATGTTTTATTTAGGATTTCGACAATTCCACCAATGCTGCAAACATTAAATTTCTCCTGTAATTATAACATTTTTTTGGGGGGCTGTCGCGAACTGCACTTTACCCAAACTGGACTATAAAATGTAAGATTTGAAATAAAACAAACGGTTAACGACGCGTTTTGCAAATTGTCGGAAAATACGTTTTGGCGGTTCTGCAAAGACTGCAATAATCCCAAAGAGTGACACTGTTCATAAAAAGTTCCTCAATCTATGGCGACCCTCCTCCAATTTCTGATAGACACTTTCTCCAAAAGTTGACTGTTGTTATTGTCCACTTTTATTTTACATGAGTTTGAAAATATAAATAGACCCTACTCCACTATATTCACCAGATATCGCCCCATCCAATTTTCATTTCTTTCGAGCTCGCTGTAATTTCATTGCTGGGAACAACACTTCTCGAAATTATAAACGCTGTAAAAGAGGTGCCAGTAAATTACAACATCCTGCAGCGTTGGAGGAAGTTTCTCAGCACCATCCGGAAGTATGTGAATGATTTGATGCAGTAGTGTTGGCCGCAGTTTCGCCTTTTCCAGAAACAGTAATAACTAATAATAACCTATAATATAAAACTCAACACTAAGTTTCGAATTCAAATAACAAAATGACATATAATTATAATCACACCTTATGCTCGATGTTAGTTTAAATACAGCAGAGAAGTACCACACGCTCTGCCGCCATCTTGGATTCTGTCTCACTGTCTTCTGTCAAGAGGTATAATAGTTAACAATAGTAGCAGTATGTAGGCCTATACATTGGAATAACAATAAATGAAACAGCGTTGTTTGGTTTATGTTTCTGTGAGACTGGTTTTGTAATTTCGCCCAAACTCTCTCGAAGGTTTCAATGCTTGTGTAATGTCAAGTGTAAAATAAATAAATATGAGCATCTTTGTATAGCCATTTTATCTTAAATTAAATGATTCTAATTATTATTATTATTTTTTTTTTCATGTAGTGTACCAGCATATACGTTGGGAAGTATTTTTTCATTGGACTATCAGAGGAAGATGAAGAGAAATCATCAAAGACGGATGAGTGCTGCAGAATTTTATTATAACAGGTAAGTTAAGTCACATCATCATTAGTGTTTTCTGTCGAAATCGGGAAGTATTGCAAGTGAAGCATAGTTCTTTCAATGTGTACTCCTCTTTTGCTTTCCCTTCCATGGAGTACGATTTCTGTAATTATACCAAGCACCCGTAGCTCCGTTACTAGTACGTGGCTTAGCAATCAGAAGGTCTTGGATCGATTCCAGCGACCGCCCATCATCACTGAAGTGTTTCTAGGATTTTGGTCAGTTGCACTAGGCAAATGCCGAGATGGTAACTTAAATGTAGATCCTGGACAATTTCCTTCCAATATCCTCTCCTCACCTTATATCGGCCTGAGTTAAAGTTTCCTAAAGACCATAAATAAAACCAAATTCTTGCATAATATTGTATTTTTAAGTTCACTGCTTAAACTCCTTACATGTGATTGTGTAGTGAGTTAAGTACTAAACACCGAGCCGCCGTAGCTCAGTGGTAGAGCGTTTGCGTAGCATTTGGGAGTTCGTGGGTTCAGTCCCAGCGGCCGACGATCCAGACTGAGGTTTTGTCTGTCATACCAGGCAAGAGCCCTGGTCGAAACCTTCCCTCATCCTTTCCCCTCCCCTATTCCAGCCTGAGCCTTAGATGCCTAAAGGCCGTAAATGAAAATGTAAATTCAAATCCAATATTACATAGCCATGATGGTACAGAATACCCATCACTGACTGACAACCTTCCATGGATTACAAAATACAAATAGATGCATCACTTTTATGCAAAAACTTCGAAAAAAATTTGTTTTTTGATGGCGACTTCCTGTACAGCGTTATATACGTAGAAGATTCCATGTCCTGCTGAATTTCAGATTCTGACACCTGCCGAAGCTGTCATGTCAAAACGTTGTGTGATGCTATACAAATATGAATTTAATAAGTGCGAAAATAAATTGTGGATTTAACGTGGTTCTGTGGAGGTATACTTATTGTTTAAAAGATATATGTACGGCACGTGACGCTATTTAAATATCGCTTGTCTTTGGTGTTATTATCCTTTTTAGCAAATAACCTTGTGTTTGCTTGGTAAATGTTGAAAGTGAGCCGTCCGGAGTGGAGTACTTGAGCCAAGTAACCAGCAGTGAGGAGCTGGGAGTGTGTTGAGGTGAAAGCAACATTCTATATACACAGAGATCACGTAACGTGATGCTGTAATGGACAGCATATTCAACCAGGAGAATCGGGATCGAGTCCCGGTTGCGGTGGCTGTAAATTTTTCTATGGTAATTTCATCTCTTGAATTTGAGAGAATTCTCGTAAGGCTTCACGTTGCCGTGTTTTTTCGAACTTTTTTGTCTTTATACCCTTATCGTCCCTTATTGGAAAGGCAACCACGTGTCTATGTGTGTGTATTTTATGGACATTACTTTAATGTCCTGTGGAAACATTTTTCTGCTTTTTTTTTAATCATTGATGCATATAAAGCACTAATATTCACAAATAAGAGTGCTAGGTTATAAAAGAACCAAGTAAAATTGCTTCATGTGAATGGATAGCGATATAGTAATGATCAGGGTATCTAGCAAACTTGAAAACCTAAAAAAGTCGGGGAATTTTCTTTAAATCAAAGGGAAGTCATGGAATTTTAGTATTTCTTTGTGTTCTGGATTTTCCTTGCAGTGCAAAGAAAGGCGTTGCACACACTTGCAGGAATTTTTGTTCTGGTCTTAACCTAACCGAAGCTATTTCATACGTTGACCCTGCTATTGCGTGTGGAAGGTAAAATAAACTTATTTTTCTCTCTTTTTCCTTTAAATAAATGTGTCGATGACAATCGATGTATATACATAGTTATAGTGTACAAGAAAAGGATGAAATATTTAAGCTTATTATTTACATGCACAGAAAAACAGCGTTACAGGTTGTAAATACAGCAATTTTCTTTGCATTTGAGTTCGTTATTCGTTTGGACGTTGTCAGTATTGTTTCTTCTAATTATTGTTATGTGTGTTGGTGGTTGTTGTTAAACATGATAAGAACTCGCGACTACTCTTAGCGGGCTTGAAAAGGAGCGGTGGGATTAGAAGTTAAGCCTTCATTTGTCTTCGTGATAAGACGACTGTAACTCATACGTGAAAATATTTTAAACAGAAACCCTTATAGTGGTCTCGTCCGCTATAGAGAGGTTTTTTGCTCTAAAAGAAATCATCGTCAAACTGTCCGTGTCCGCTTTTGAGAGAGTTTCCTTCCATAAGATTCAGTGTAACTCTGTTGAGGAATTTAAAACTGTCCGTTATTTAGAGGTCCGCTATTCAGAGATATCAGTTACGGGAAGTTCATATATTTTTGTATGTGCCAATCTTTGAGTACACGGACATGCTGGTCCATACACTGGCCTAATAAATTCCACTGTCAGTGTCTTTTGGCTTCCTTGGCGTAGTTCAGACAAAGCCAATTTCTCAGACGGTTCCATCAGTCCTGCATGTTTGTATCCTTCCATTTCATCCAGTGATGCCGACATACAAATTGCCGAAACTTGTCGTGTTTATTATCGCTATATCGTTGCACGTTTTAGAATCAACGAGGATGGAAACGCAAGTTCAAAGTACCGAGCGGCCGTAGTTCAGTTAGTAGAGCGTTGACTTAGCAATCGGAAGGTCCTGGGAATGATCCCAGTGGCCACCCATTCCAGTCACACCAAGCAAATACCGGGATAGTATTTACGAACTAGACCCTGGCCGACTACCATCAAGCATTCTCTCACCCACTCTATCCCGGCCTGAGCCTAAGATGCCTAAAGACCATAATTAAAGTTGAAGGTAAGTTAATTTTTTAATCCTCGCCACGAAAATTCGCATTCCGAAAGCAAAATTATTTTACCTTCTATTTATTCTTAAACCTTGTTTTTTGAGAATGGATAAGCAGCGTCTACGAAATATAAAACTTTTGTACTCCCATCTACAGTTTGTAAGGTAAGCGCTGTGATATGTAAGCACCAGTTAGCTATACTTTTCAAAGTTTCCACCGAAAAGAAACTGATGTTTCTTTTACTTCCAGTCGGTCGCGGTGGTCGTACGGTCACAGGCGTTAGTTTAGCGTCCACCAGGTTCTGTTTTTGAATCCCGACTGGCTCATGAATATTTGCGAATTTTAAACGCTTACCAGTCCATAGAATAGTGACGGACCAAATTTATTAGTTATCGATATATGGCATCCACTTTCTTTTAGGCTCTCCAGATTCAAGTTATTTCAGTTTTTCCTCTAGGTTAGCTTGGAATAGGTTAGATCAGGTTTGGTTCGGTTAGCGCACACCTTTCGCAGTTGGATGCCGTATTCCGAACTTAACCCTTGTTATTCTTCATTTACTTTCTTTACATTATCTTTGTAGGTATGTGGATGCAGTGAATGCAGGAGAGGAACCAGGAGTTCTTATAAGATTAGCGAATAAAGCCGATTTGTCTCCTGCCTTAATAGCAAGGCAAATTCTGGAACTACATTTTGAGAAGACAGCAGTTGAAGGAGAAACTCCAGGTAGGTATCGTCTGTTAGACTGTTGGGATGGTCATCTGTCTTTTCTGTTCGTAAAAATGTTACGCTTTTGTTTTAAATACTTTGCTTTGTTGTGAAAAACAGTCAATGCAAAGCTTCTATCTCGTATAAATATGCTGTATGTTGCTACACTATACGTCATTCGAGATGCCTGAGATTATCTTCGTAGTTTTCAATTGTTTGATAATTAGTATTGGCGAGGAAGAGAAGGGCTTCTCTTAAATACTGCTTTTATGAAGTATTGTGGTTGTGTGAGCTCTGTTACCGCTAAATGAGTGTACAAAGGAACGTAATAATAGTGTAAAAAATGGCGTTTGTTTTTAAAGAGGAAAGTGTTAGAAGATTTTGTAATCTGTAAAGAAATGTCGTCGTTTTTTGCATTTAGTTGGGCTAGGATGTTCGTGCTTTTAGAAAATATTGTTTAATATTTCGAGTGTTTTATTTTTCTTTGTTATTTTCAACACCTGACTAATTGGCTAACTACCCCTATGGCGCGCGGAACTCGCAAGTTCATCGCCACAGTAATAGGCGTTCGTCATTGGATTCTGTCCTGAACTAGATCAAACTAGTTTTCAGCATGATAATCTACCTCTCGAAGATCCCTTGTAATATTTTCATATCAGCATGTCTTCTCAGCACCCTCTTTCCCTCCTGCTTATCAACCATAATATTCATTTTCCCCCATCCGAGCAATATGACATGTCCATTTTAGCCATGCCCGATTTTCAACACTTATAAATACGAAAAAACGTTGTTAAAGAAACAGTTTCTAAAGAAATCTTTTAAAATTTATTTCACCACTTTAAATTTCGTTGGTAGTGCGCATTTCAGATGAACGTCCATTTTGAAGAATTCCTTTCTGTAGCAGAGAATTAAGAAACTCAACAAAGGACTTATACAAAGTTACTTCATAATAAATGTTAATTTTACAAATTTTTAGTAATTACAACTGAATCACTATAAAAATAAATAAATTATAAAGTGAATTTACACATGTCCAATTTTACACATCGGGAATCTAAAAATACATTTGGCGTTCCCACAGAAATATCACTGTATAACGATTGTAAAGGACACGAATAAGGGATTGGGCCACGGTGGCTCAGTTGGTAGAGCGCTCACCTCTGGTGCTAGGGGTCGTCGGATCGATCCCTGCTCATGCCATGTGGGCTTTGTGGTGGACAAACACCGTGTGCGTGGGTTTTCTCGGGGTGCTCCAGTTTCCTCCCACTTTCTTCATTCCACCAGTTCATCCTATACGGCCTGAGCCATAGTTACCTAAAGGCCTTAAAATAAATTCAATACGAATAAGGGATTAATTAAAACCGTATAAGAGTATAGAGTTTATCTTATGAGCTGTCGATGATTTCCCTCGTGTTAAAATTAAAAATCTCCAAACTTTCGTATTCGCTTTGAAACCATTCTCAACGAGGTTCAAGTCCCCCCTTTTCTTTTCTATAAAGATAAAAGAGCCGAGACAATTAAAATGCAGTTTATCTCCCTCCTTTTCAGCACCGCCCTTCCTGCTATGAAATGAAATGTCCAGTAGTTAGTGTGGTGCAAATATTGGCAGCTCGTGAAAAAGGAAGGTCACCGATTAAAGTCTTTTAAAGTTGAAGCCCCATTCTTTATTGAACAACCCTGTGCCCAAATTTAATTGTAGTTGTTTTGTAAGGATAAAATAACTTCCTGTTTTATTTATTTTTATTTGAAGCCTTTTATAAAATCCTCTCTATCATCATCTGAAATCAAAATTCTCCTTTTTGCTGACGACTGCAAATTATTTCGAGAAATCAGATCGTTACAGTATATTGGTGATCTCCAAATTTCTATCTCTGACCTCTTGAATTGGTGTAATGTGCGGGACTTGAAAGTAAACCCTTCAAAAATTGTCTATTTTACTATTTCTTTTTACCTATTTCATTGGAAATAATCCTATTGCTAAAGTTTCCTCTCAAGAGGACCTTGGAATTGTATTTGATGAAAAGCTTTCATTTGCTGATCACGTAACGTCTATAACTAACAGTTCTTTGCGCTTACTTTGTCTTCTCTATGGATTTATTCAAATTAAGAACTTTCATTAATTTTGAGTATAGTCTACAAAGCTTTCATCTCCACTAAAATTGAATATTGCTTCCCAATTTGGAACATTGGTAGTATATCTAATCTATTTCGTACTGATTTGGCTTTGAACTTTTTTACAGACTTCTCTGTAGTTCAAAATGGTTCGTGGTGTCGTCAAATCTTGCAACGTTAATTTAACTCATTTCCCGACGTCATACAATGATGAAATTTTGCACAGCGATTTAAGTCGGGTGACAATACAATATTCCATTGTTACTTTCATATATGTCTATGTTTGAAAAGCATAGTTTAATATATATATATATATTAAATATGGACTTCTATATTCTACACAACAACAACGTGGCGTTTGCCTGGTTGCAGAACACTTTAGGATTTGGATCACAAAACATTAGCTTGAGAAAATGTATCCGAACACCGAAATAGCT
>JAGDQP010012718.1:0-22430 GCA_022664845.1 Lepisma saccharinum
CCAATCCAGTTACCTCGGTACTCCGCTTACCATCCATATCCATAGGATTGGTGGTCAGGCACTGGGGGTTTCTTCGCGGATGAGTAATCGTTAATCCCGAAAGTTCTCGCACTCACGCACTCCCGCAACGCTAAACGGCTGGCCTCGGGGCATACCGGTTTCGGTTCGCGATTTAGCGTTGAGTCCTCACAATTTTGTAAGAACCACAGCCGTGGAAAGATGTTTAATCCACAAAGTTCGTGTGAATTCTTATATGTGAGTTTCCCGCATTCCGCTTCTCCCGCACCGCGTATTCCCCTTGGTACCCGGGTCGCGCGCGTCACACATTCTTCGACTACGTTATTTACATTATTTACAATATGCATTGTTTCCCGTCTTCATTCTTGGTCATATATGTTCCTCCTCATTCTCCTCATATAGATTTCTTTCTCCTTATATGAGATGATGGTTGCCAACAGATCCAGGGAGGTTCTTTTGATGTCATCTTCGATTATTTCGCGTATGTCAACGTTCTTTAGTTCGTTTCTCAAATCCACAATTCGAGCATCAACAGTTCCATCCGCCTTCACGTGATTTTCTGGGCAATGGAGAACCACATGCTCGGGTGTTGAAAGTTGTCCGCAAGAACACTCGGGGGATTCCACTATCTTTAGTTCATGTAATTTCGATTTGTATGGTCCATGTCCACTTAGGAAATGCATCGAGCCCTTATCTGGATTCCAATTGGTCCATTTTAAACGATATTCAATCATGGGTATTATTCCATACAACCTTCTTGATTTTCCGGAATTTTGCCAATTTCTTTGCCAAATTTGATTTATTTTATTATCAATGTCTTTTATATCTTGTGAAATTTCCCGCAAAATTTCCGTAGCTCTTATTTGGTTTTCATGCTTTATCCAATACTGAGCTGCCATTTTGATTGCTTCTAGATGTAAAGGTCTTATCCCCAGAATGACATTTATGGCTTCCCCCGGTGTTGTTTTATATGCTCCAGACATTCGCAGTAAGATGGTTCTTTGAGCTCTGTTAAGTTTTAGCGCCAATGATTTGTTTTCTTGCAACCTATGTGCCCAAACACTGGACGCATAGGTGCCAATAGCATTTACTATCTGGGAGTTATATAATTTCAAAATTTTTGTGGGTAACTTAAATTTAGTGCTTGCCAATGTTATTATCTTATTTCCAAATTTCAAAATTTTATTAGTAGTTTCCTCAATGTGGGCGTTATAGTTCAACTTTTCATCAATTACAACTCCCAAATATCTAAACTTATCAACTCTTAAAATAGTTTGATTTTCATACTTAATTGTAGGATTTCGCTCTAACTTTCCTTTAAATATCATATACTTAGTCTTATTAACTGAAATTTTAAGTTTATTTTCATTACACCAATTCCCTAATACTGCGGTGATCTTGTTTGTCCTAATCTCTAATTGTCTTCGAGTTTTGCCCTCCACCAAAATAGCGAGGTCGTCTGCATACGCCGTTACCGATGTTACTTCTTCCATCCGATCCAGAACTTTGAGACAGGGGGCAATGCATATGTCCCAAAATATTGGGCCACATACAGACCCCTGTGGACATCCTTTATTGGGTATTCTTGTTATTTTCTCTCCCGGAGCCCTAAATGTAATCTTCCTGTCCTGGCAGTAGTCCCTCAATACCCTAATAATATATAGCGGAATTTTCATTTCAGTCATATTATTAAACAACGCTGGCCACCAGAGGTTATCGAAGGCTCCTTTAATGTCTACATATAACGCAAGTACATAATTTGCGCCAGAATTGTTAATGTCTGTACAGAATTTGTTAATGGCGTCTTGCGTTGACCTGCCTTTTCTGAATCCAAATTGCATGTTATCATTTTCTAAATCCGTTCTGCTTGCTTGTAACCTTGCTATTATTATCTTCTCAAACAGTTTACTGATTACATTCAGCAAGCATATTGGGCGGTACGATCTGGTCTGTCTTAGGTTTCTCCAAGCTCTTCAAAAAGATAATTAAGTTCCCTTCCTTCCAATTTTTTGGGAAACGTCCCTGCCTGATATATTCATTAAAAAGGCGAGTTAAGTATAGCACCCAGATTTCTTTCGAATTCTTATATATCTCCGATTTTATTGCATCCGGTCCTGGGGCTTTCTTCGTTTTTAAAGATCTTATAGCTATTTCTAGTTCTGTGTTCTTAATTTCTGGTATTTCTTCCTCAGGAATTTGTAGATTAATATTGTTCATAAGTTTTCTGATGTCTTTTTGTTCATCTGTTTCATTATCTTCTATGTCTTTTGGGATTAGTTCTTCTACTAAATATTCCGCTGAGTCTCTCCAGGTTTTGGTATACGTTTTATCCTGTTTTTCCAAAGTTGATATACTAGTTGGTGATAACTTTCTCATACAGATTTTATAGGGTTTACCCCACGGGTCAGTTGCTAAGTTTGTTTCAACAAAATTGTTCCATGTTTCCGTTTTCCTTTCTATTAATAGCTGTTTGTAGTTGTCCTTTGATTCCCTATATGCGTCGAGTTTTCTTCTTCTCAGTTCAGGGTCCCTTGCCTTTTGGTATGCCTTCCTTTTGGCTCTTGTAATGCGCCTAAGTCTTGTGAGCTCATTGCACCAGAAAGGGGCGTTCGCCAAATTTCTGTTACCTATCGATCCCCCCGGCGGCAGCGTTGCTTTTATTGCCCGAATTGTGGAATTTTTTAGTTCTTCAGCCAAATTATCTAAGTTGATATTTGGTGTTATTTGTGGTAGTATCAAGTTTGCTTCAAATTTTTCTTTGTTCATCCGCAAGATGTTATAGCGTATTTGTTCACCTTCTTCGACAATGCTCCGTGCTGCCTCCGGTTTAGATACCGAGACTATAAACTTGATTGCATTATGATCGCTACTTGTATTACAAGATCCGTGTGTCAAACCATCACTTCCTTTCATACTTTAATAGAACATGCTCTATAACAAGATCAGTTGACAGTCAGACTCATAATCGGCCACTTCGCCTAATAGCATGGAGACCATTGCAGGGTTGTTGTTTTTATCAGAAAATTGAGATGATATGCTCAATTTAATCATTTCTTGTAAATACAAACGTACACTTGTAGCATAAGCATTATTTCCTGATGTAAACAAAAAAAATGAAAAAATATTCTTTACTGATTGCAGATGCAAACTCCAATTCCCAACACTGTCAGCTTTGATGAAATTCCGTAGAATTCTCATGTATTGTAACCATAAAGAGTTGTTCTGTTTTCTTTTAAAAGGGAAGCAAATGTTGATATAAACTCTTCCAGACCTTCAGTGCCTCAGACTTTGATATAACGTCACCTATTACTGAACTGAGGACGCCAAACAAAAGTGGACATACCTCAGATATTCATCATTAATGTACTTTGCATCTTCAGTTAGTAGAGTTTAGAGTGCTACATACACGATGGAGTGTTCCCTACTAGCTTTAGCTATAACCTTTCCGGTGATCATATACTTCACAGCATTACCTGCATAAATTATCCCAAGAACTTCTTTAAGGCCCGAACCTTCCATTACATATCCAATACATTCCAAGAAACTCATCACAATGTGAAGACCTCACAGCATCAATATGATCTGCTTCAGAGGACTACCAGAATTCTCATTAGAAATGTTACTGAGAGCTTTCAGGAACAATGGTTAACCGAATGTAATAACAGGTGTGTGATTATATTTATTTGATTAATAACATATATAGTGGAATGTAGTATAAATGCATATCGGATTGGTTGAAACCTTATCTATGATAGGCAGAAAAATGGTTGCTTTTCCTGGTAGACTACCTTTCTGAATCATTTGGCACAGTCCGTGCCACAAAGGAACGGGTAAATTTAAATGACGAGATAAACTCTACAATAGATCAAGACGTCTTGTCTCATGGTACAATCTCTTATCGTTTCCGGTGGTGTGTACTTAAAGGTAATCCGCTGGGATTTGGTGGACAGGGCCGAATCCTGATTCGAGCTATTTCTGTGATTTCCTTTATGCATATTGATTTCCTTGATACTCTGGCAACCTGGCGTTATCATGGCAGTAACTCCTATCGCACGAAATATTCCATAACCATCAATGTTGCTATGTTGTGGTCAACATTGTCTGTATCATACTGTATGAAACTTTCTGGACTGTACCCACTCAGATCGATACTCGTTATGATTGCTGCAAATCTGGAAAATGTCAACACTACTGAGTAAGAACATAAGAAACCCTTGTTATGCTGAGTATCAAGGAAATATCTTAAACCGGTATGAAAATGAACTAATAAACCTAAGTCTAAGAGGACAATATGACTCTTTGGCGCATTGCTTGTACTATAGCCTGTCCAATAGATGACTCGATACATGTGTTATCCTTGCCAATTACAAGAGCTATCAAAATGCTTGTAAACTTCGAGGAAGATGTGAAGATTGTACTTTGCATGACATGTTCAATACAAGGAAGCTCATCAGCTACCACTTTAATTTCTTTTATTTCTCCTCTTATCAGGTGTGCTGCAGCAAGGATACGATCACCTTTGTTCAATTCAGAATTTTTATTTTTAGTTGTCTCATGATAACCTTTAAGAACATGATCCAATTTCTTCTTAAGTGTAACTGTTTTTCACACGAGCTATTGTGGTAATAACAGCATCCTGAAAACAATCAAACAATTATATCAACGCCGAATGAACAGTCACGCGTCAAACAAGGGAACACATGACTATAATTTGTCACATATCTCCGGAACCACTGAAGTCATAAAAAGGTAACAAAAACCAAGACAAAAGTGTGAGCTATAAAACTGGCCCAGTAGTGTTAGAGCTTAAAGTTCTTAGTTCTTTATGTATTTGCAATTCTTTGTGGCAGAAACCAGTTATTTCCTTACTTTGAAAAATTTAAATAAATAATTAAAGCTTTGTAATTTTATAAAGAATTACAATAAAGCTATGAAACAAAAACCGTCTTTTAGGAAATTTCATGCTCTCTGATTTTGGTGATCTTTAATTTTTATGTACAGTGCACTCTTTCCAAATTGTTATTTATGTTTATTTGAATGGCTCTTTTCGAGCGCCATTTATTACCAGATGGCGGTAAACCTATAAGTCAGAGAGTAGTAGACACTTCAGAATCGTATTCCTAACATCTTTTTGCTATAGAAGGAGTTGGTTTCATTTCTGTTTCAATTTGATCCTCAGACAACATAATTTTTACTAGACTATAGAGACTATGAAGAATACTTACCAAACAGATTTACACAAAATTGAATTGTATTTGTGACATTAAGGCATCTTTGGCTCAAGCCGGGATTTATTTATTTAAGTTTTCAATTATGTCTTCAGCCTTTATTGTCTAGTTTAAACTAAATGTTTTGAGGTTGGATTTCTGTTTATATTTACGAGAGTCGGCTCAGCGGGTTCTTGCAGTGGCGCTCATAAATGAAGAGCAACTGATTGCTGACAGAGTTCGGGTTAAAACGTTCATCCTTTTCCTTTGGGTTCTGCATAAAAGTTTCTCATTTCCATAGAATCATTCATTAAGAAAGTCATAAAGTAACACATAAAGAATGGGTACTTTACTTACAAGATTGTCTCAAACTAAGCACTAATTCTGAAATCGGTTAGGTCGAATGCAGATCATTACATTTGAAGTGGTCGGGCGTCTAGTATTTTTCATAAAACCTAAAACCGTTGAATTCTTAATGTAACTTTTAAACTCTCCCCAGACCTTTCCGCCAAAAGAAAGGAAGATTATATCTTTGATCAAGGGAATTGATTGGTTGACAGAAGACGTTACGAGGACGGAAGAAAACGTAAAATCAGTAGAAATGAGCATCTTTCAACTTCAACAATGCCTTGCTGACCAATAAAAATACTTGTGTTTGTATCACGCGATTGGAAACAAGCTTAACATTGGCTGAAAAGTTTTTGTTTATGTTGAAGTCCGTGCACGTGATAGAGCAAAGTTACTGTGAAAATTCGCGATAACTCCTTATTTACGAGCCTCACTACAACAACAAATGGACAACTTTTCTCATACAAACTCTTAAGACTGACTTTTTATGCACGCGTTAGTGGCGTGCATCGCTTATGATTGCCTGAATAGCCAATTCAAACATATGTTTAAGTATTTCTTATTAATGCTCATAGAAATAGCAAGAAAAGAACACAGCGAGCACGTACATGAAAAGCCGACCTAATTTATGAGTATTTAATTTAGTTTTCACAATACAGACCAAGTGGGAATGTGAAAGCTCATGTCAGTTCAATACATTTTTTTTCCACTGCTGAACTTCTTTATTTCGTTAGTTCTTATTTATATATTTATGTGTTAATCTCTTCGTGTTTTATGCTATCTACATTTTCCTTTCAACAGGTTCTCCTTGGAGAGATAAAATATCGTTAGCCATTTTAGAGTTACAAGAAAAAGGAGTGATACAAATGTTATATGATAAATGGTGGAAAAATACAGGAGATGTATGTAATAGAGAGGATAAAAATAAAGAATCTAAAGCAAGCGCACTTGGTGTAGAAAATATAGGTAACGTACTTCCTTCTTTTTTAAGATTTCCCTTTAATTCATAAAACTTCCTATTAAATTTGAGGTTTAGTCAGTGCCAAAAATGTATATATGTAGAAATGTATATTTCTTTTGTAATATTACTATTAATTGACATATTTTGCTCTCGGCTTAGCATAATGGTAGAGTGTTGGATTTCTGTTTGTTCTCATAAATATTTGCTCGCTTTTCCTTGCTTTCCTATTTTTCAACATTTTACACAACTTATAAATTTTACTCACTTCACGAAAATATATAGGTGAGAAGATTCAGGCTATATGTTCTTTTCAATATACGCGATGTAAACCACGAAAAAATTCATAATAGCATCGATTCGAGCAGTACAGTATACATCATTATGATTTTCCTGACGTCCTTCACTTGGGAAAATCAAACGAAACAGCCTTCATAGATCTAACACAAGATGAGCCAGCCAAACCAGTTCCGAATTCAAGCCGATACGCACGACTTTACTTCAGAAATAGTAATATAAAAGAACTAGAGTTAAATAAAAAAATACTCAGATGGTGCCCCCCATAGCGTAGTGGTTAGAGTGACGGAAGGTTCGAGGCGCACAGCAGACAGTTGATTTTTCTTTCCACCAGAAGATTTCATATTGGTCTACCAACTTTTGACAAGACAGATTTGTAGCAAGTTTGTAGCAGATTTGTCATAAGTCAACTAGCAACTTCCTTGCAAGCTTGTAGCAACTTTGAGGACTTGCAATGTCAAACTTGCTGCAATCTTCCAGGCATGACATCTCAAACTTGTTATAAACTTCTTGTAAGTTTACTGTGCTATCTGGGACCATGTGTAACCATAAGAAATTTAACATCATGACCTAGTCCCCAAACAGATGGCAACTTCCTTCGATAAGCGGCTGTAAAATCTTACGTCTGGTTGCAACAAGTGCTTGAATGTGAATGAGACTACATGGAAATATAGCACAAGAAATATTTAACTTTTGCCAAGATATTAACATTTTTGTTTCTATCTTGTTTTATTTTATCCGTTTACGGGATGCTGAAAGAAAAATAGACCTTGTATATAATAAGAAACCAATTCCAGCATTTGTTTTTAATTCGTAATGATAATAAAATCAAAATTACAATTATTTTTTTCCATTTGATAGAGAGAACTAAGTGGTATATGCCTAAGCACGTCACATATCAAGGCCACAGAGAAAGAACATACTTTGTCTATTTTTGGCCGAATGTAACCTCCAATATATATACTGGGTATTCTATCACATGCCATTTCTCTCGTATAAGGAAATATTTTCTGCTTGAAAATTCATTTTGTTTGTATATGTATTCGAAAGTTCAACGTACGAAAAACTCGATATTGTAATCTCAATGACGTAAGCACAAAGACTAAATTAATGAAGACTCAGAGCTCGCAACTCGATTTTCTTCATGGCAGCCATGTGTATGGTAGAGCGTCTACAGAATACCCAGTATATAATATTATATTGAAGGTTGCCCTAGCCAAATTGAGATAAGAGTGCCATTTACCTGTTTGCTCTCTGAAGGACTTATTTAACAGACTATCTTACATGAAAAGAATATACACAGTCAGTTTCTTACAAGCAAATCTTTATTTGATGTGCTGATATACGTAATGCTGATTATGGACTTTTAAAATGGTCTTCTGTAAAACCAACGACATGGACAAAGTGCGTTCTTTTCCTATGGTCTTCATATCTGAACGATGACGAATCTCGGCATGCAAAGTTTTAAGAGCAAACATGATGAAAGTGGAGACTAGGGCGTTACTTTAGATACCATCATGGTATTTTCATGATTAAACTTAGGAAAGTCTCAGTCATCAGGACAGTCGGAACAAAACTCGAACATGCTTAACTCTGCAGTACCATGGCAGAGTCTTTAACCGTAACCACTGGACCACGAGGGCTGGAACAGAAGGAAACAGAATAATGGGAACGCTAAATAATACTTAAAAAACTACGGTACTTTCTTTATCAGTTTTGGAGTAAACTTTAGATACTTACCCGTAGGAGAAATCAACCATTAAACCTAATTAAAGACTATTTAAAGTAATTAACTAAACTGTAGCTAACCCATATTTTCTAATATAACTAAAATATGTTCAAGAATAAAAGAACAAATGCGTATATCTCCGATAGATTTTATATTTGAGGTTAGTTTATATTGCTCATAAATCCAATAACAATATATTTCTTTTTCGCATACAACTGCAGTAAAACAACAATACTCTTCTTCTTTAGTATGAACTTTTCGTGCACAAATAGTTTAACAAAAATGTTGTCAATATGACATTCAATTCTTCAAAATAAATACCATGTGAAAAGAAAGTGTAAAAGTAAGACAAAGAAATAATATGATCCAATAGGAAAGTTTGCAAACGATTAGATAATTATTCTATTGGAAAGCCCAACGGGCTACCCAATCATTTTGAAGGAATTCATTAATGAAATTTGCCCAGTTCTCGCGAATTTGCGGATCCGTGTTGTTTTGTGGCTTCATTAATTTTTTCCAACCGTCACATTCTTCAATCATATACATGACTCTATCTTCTTGATCAAGTTCTCTTGCCAGCAGTAACATTTTTCGAAGACCATCCAAAATACGAAATAATAAAATTCCATCCGTGAGCGTAAGTAAATCGAAATATGGTCTCAATATATTTTGCTGACATAAGAAGATAATCTGTTCTTTTGTTCCGTAGTTTAAGACGTTCGTTATAACACGAGCTGCTTCGAGTTTGATTCCTTTATCTGTGTCCTCCAAATGTTTGATTAATTCAGGCAAAATATCAGTATTAAGGAGAGCATGGATATTATCTTCTGCCCTTGCTATGTTTCCAACAGCCACAATTGCACCATGCACAACGTTGTTGTCTGGATGCTTAACTAGATAGTTCAAGTGTGAAACAAAACCTGATTGAAGTAGTACATTTCTCTGATCAATGTTGCCAGTTAATAGTAAACTCCACAGTAGAAGTGCTGGTTTGATGCGACTCACGTCATTAGTGCCAATCAGATGTATCAATCTATGGACCACCCCAGCATTGGTTAGTCTTTGGATTCCATGCTCCCGATTCGGAATTAAGACAAAAAAGGAAAATAACACGCAAATACAGGATTGTAATTCAGCATCTGGAGAATCAAGTCCTTGAATTATTTGAGAAATATAATCTTCAACAGTGTGCCCTTGTGGTTGCCAATCATCTGAAAGGAGTCCATTTAGTCCGTACACAATTATCTTCAAGCACTTCAAAAAAGTATTTTCCTCCATAAAAATATGTATATCATCTTGTTGAGATTGTTTTGTGCAAAGTTCAGTAAGTTCTGTGAGACATGATTTAATTGCGTTATCACCTGGAGAAGCACGAGTCTCACCACTATTAAGTACTTTAACTCCATTGAAGACTATTCGCAAATATGTTAAGGAAAAATCTGTATTGATTAAAGTGTGAATTTTCGTAAACAAGAACATAAACTCTGTCAAGTCAAGCTGGTTAAAATGCTCCAACAGTTTCTCCTTGGACATTGAAATATTGTCCATGTTAAGAAGGAGAAAGAGACTTCCCGTAGGTATTTATCCTGGATCGGTATCTTTGGTTATTCAGTTATGAACCTAGGACATCGTTGGAAATGGGTCAACATTTGGAAGTTGCTTCTCGTTCGACTTTGTTATGGAAACGGAATTGGCTTTAAAAATAAATCGCCAATTGTTGACGATAAAAAATTCATTTTTAAGTTTAAACTTTCTTTGTTTGTTGTAATTTTCCCTTTATGATGGTTTACTCCAACACCAAGACAAAATATGCTGGAGGTACAATAAATCTCCATTCACCCACAGGAATTTCCGAGAGGGCAAGATCTTAGGAAACACTAACTCAGGATAAGAACTATTACTTAATTGAAGAAAAATGTTTTCAGGCTTCGGAACGATACATAAGAGACAAACAGATTTTAGTAAAGAACACGGTTAAATATTCACAGTGTTCTTATTATTATTATTCTCATATATTATTCACCGTTCGAAACACTGCATTCACATCGCTTAAGAAACAACACCGCCTATGTGCCAAAGAGCACACGTTTCACAAGTTTTCAGTAGACACAAAAACTGAAGGATATAGGCGGTGTTGTTTTAGTAGAGGAGATAGCCGGTGTTAGAACAAAGATGATAGCAGCGCATTCTGTTGGATTTTTGTCTAAATACGTCATGAGAACGTGTTAAATGCATGGAGAAACAAAAAAAAGTCAGCAGTTTTGCAAAATGTCGCTTAGGCGATGTTGTTTCTTAAGCGACGATGATGATGATTACCATCATTAGCGTATATCATTCAATAAACCGTCGTACTACTTCTTCTTCAAGACTCCTCGGCACGAGGAGATAAATGGAACCGGTAAAATAATGCACCTTTCTTTCCAGTTAATACAAGTATAATATGAATAAGTAATGAGAGTACTAAATAAAGTCTTTTCGCAACCGGAATTAGCTTGTTCCCCGGAATAAGCGAACAAAAAAAAATAGTTAAAATGTCATGATCGGGTAATAAGTTAAAAGGTCTAGTCAGGGTCCGTCAAATCCGGTAGAGTTGGGACGGATATGGGGCAGAAGTTCGGAAGGAAAAGTGAGGGAGAGGGAAATTGTGTAGAATGAAAATGTATAAATGTAAGAAAGAAGTAATGTACATGTGTGTAATGTAAAAGAATGTGTAAATGTATGGTCGTGTAGTGTATGTATGTGAATCACACGGCTGGTCACAATCCCGCACTATTCACTCAACCGTCGTACTACAAAAGAAAATAATCCTCCTTTCCGAATTGGCACTTTATGCTCCGTTCCGTACCCTTGCTCCGTCGGATGCACCGTCGATGGTTATCCGAATTCCCCCTTCGACGGAGCATTGAAGTGAACGGAGGACCAGATGGTCACTTGACCCTCCGTTCGGTTGCGCGCTGCTGCCATGCTGAAAAGAAAACAGAGCGGCATATAGCATGCCAAAATTCCTTCTTCACTTGGGAGTTGGGACAAATGTGTAGAATTGATCACGTGTTGCAAGTTTAAAATGAATGACCGTGCCGAAGTATTTGAACTTAAATATTTTAATAGCTTAAGATTTTATTTTACATTATGTTATCAATATTGTACCATGTTTTGAGTGATATATCTTCATGATCATTGAATAATTTCAACTTCGCAGTGTGAAAACAACATTGTTGGTTAGATTTCCCCAATGGGATTCCATGTCAACCTATGAGCAAGGGCGTCGGCAGGGGGGGGGCAAGGGCACTTCCCCCCTTGATTTCAGATTTTATACCAAATACTATTCTATTTTCATATATTTGATGTATGTTTTTGTATACTTTTCACTGCATGCATTCCATAAGAAGCTATTTGAGATTCTCCCGTTACAGTTCCTAAACCATAATTATTTCAATGTATGTAATCACAAATACGCCAATTTATGCTCACCAAACAAACTATGTTAAAGCATCGAAAGTAAAAACACGAATGCAATTGTTGTACTATTATGTAAGTGTTATTTCTTGTGAACGTACTCTGTTTTATAATGTTGAAACAGTTCCTCTAGAAAGTCAATGAAAAAGATGTATCTTTCTCTCCCTCCCTCTCTCTCGCTTTCACACACACACGCGCATTTATATACAAAGTTTTAAAAAAAGCACGTGTAGGCCAATCGTAAGATACACATTCTTTATAAATAATTTTAATTTTTAGTTTTTAAAAATACCGAACAAATCAAGAAAAACACTGATATTTTGAAAAGCGACTCATCTAACATAAACGAAATGAACTATTTCATTTTGAAGCTAATTTTTTATAGCCGAGATATTTGAAGGGCACTAACTTAAGCCGGCATAGCCCAGGATTTCAAATTTCTTATCAATAGCAAATATTTTCAAATTATGGATTACTTAATTTGATAGATATTCTTAAGAATTATCCAACCCATTTTCTAAAATGTCATTCTTATTGTGATTTGTCCATTATTTTTTAAAAATTGAGCCTGATTACCGAGGGCTCTCAAAGCGAATCTGATCTGAATTTGAATTTTTTAAAGATCTTTACATAATTTTGGCTGAAGCCGAATGGGTGATGCTGGGAGAATGCAGAACAGAAATTTTACCTAGCAAAGCTTTACGTCCATAAGAATCCTTACACACAAATTATCTATTAATATTTGTTAAAATGTGCTCTTTCTGTAATCTCCGAATTTGAATTTAGTTTTTTAAGGCCTTTAGGCAACTATGGCTCAGGCCGTATGGATGATGATGGAATGAAGTGGTGGAATGAAGAAAGTGGGAGGAAACGGGAGCACACCGAGAAAACCCACACACACGATGTTTGTCCACCACAAAGCCCACGTGGCATGAGCAGGGATCGATCCGACGATCCCTAGCACCAGAGATGTAATCTCCGACATCGAACACAGAATTTAATAAAAGTGCTATTACTCACTGTTTTAAATTTGCATGCATTATTGAAAGTTTTCTTTGTCTGATAACGTTATGCCATCTCGCTTTCTGTGACTTCAAATTATGTAATAGTCATTGATCGCACTACATTAATTTCTATTGTAATAAACAATTAGCTCTAACATGCCAGGCATTTGATGATCCTGATTATTCAAAAATACTGGATGTGTTAGTGTCCGGCGTTACTGAGAAGTTACTGTTAACAATTTTGTACTGTTGTTCTGAGTTCATATTCCAATAAGTTAATTTGAAAATTATGATGACTTCAATTTTATTTTATGTTTGAGATTATTTTTATATCGTTCAGCAAACTATTAGTAAGTTCTCCACTAGAAAGTCGGAAGGAAAAATGTTTTGCGGAAGTATCCATGGCTGTCTGGGAATTTCCACCTTTCCACAAATGGCGAATGTGGTACACTGGGAAAATTGATTGTGTTAATTAAACACTTTCCGGTGTCCCGAGAAGACCACCATTTTTTTGTTAACATCGTTTGTTGTGTGATTTCGGTGATTCAACACTATGATATTACTAAAATTGTGTTGAATCAACATTAAAAGCACATCCATTGTGTTGAATCGCCGTAATCTATAACATTTTGTTGTATTGACTTAACACAAACAAGTGATGGTCGCCGTGAGATATCAAAAAGTGTTAATACAGCCATATCTTGCTGTGTACTTCTTGCTTTGTCATTACAAACGATAGCGCTACTAAAAGGAGAAAACTCTAACTAACCAGAAAACGATGTTTTATAAAATTTTACATCCATAAATTAATTTTATCTTGTCTTAAGAAAATAGTAAACTGTAGTCTAATGAACGTTCTGTAATCGTATGTAATAAATAAATAATTGAGTATAACTTGCTCCTCTTCATGATTCATCTGCAAATTTATCCCATATCTGTGCCAGTAACACACACACACACACACACACACACACACACACATATATATATATATATATATATATATATATATATATATAACACCCTTCGGGGAGAGGCCTCATCCAGTAGTGGATTGAATATGGCTGTGATTTATTATATATAATGTTCTCCTGATCTTCCTCTTCTTGGGAAAATTCCTGGCGACGTCCTTGCATATAAGTAATCTGCTTAAGAATACTACGATTAAGAACTATTATGATTATTTGAAGTGTTTTAAAAACTTCAAATGCGTAACGTTGTCAAGGCTCACGACTTAGGTGGTTATTTATAGATCCTGGTATAACATTATTTAATGATTCATAGTTCATGAGACGCACTTGCAAAAACTTCCAGAATAACCTGAAGAATTGTGATCATCCTTCGAATAGCTATCAATCTTCGTCTGTCGTTATTTAATATATGCCGAATACTTACAGGTATGGGAATTCTACGCCTATGTCTATCTTCATCCATGTTGCTTTCTGGCTTATTCACTTTGCATCAAACTATCTTGAATCGGCGTTGCCCAATACTCACTCGCATTACGCGCGGAGGGTTTTCAGCTGTTTCCAGACTTGAGTGACATCTGTGGTTAAAATTTTAAACACTTATTTAATTCGGATAAGTGTGCATAACGGAAGTGAACGTGACGTAGCATAACGGAGCGGAACGGAGGACAATTGAATTCGGAAAGGGGGAAGTGCTTCTTGCTATACAGTGCACAGTATACAAAAAGACTTGTGCTGCCATCTGACGAGTAGGTCGGCGGACGAGAATAAGATCACGTGATACCGCCGAGAAATGCAATTGGCGGGGAAATTATTAATTTTCATCTGCTAAGATGTTAATGAAGTTTTCGGCCTTAATAGTCGTTATGTTTCATAAAAATGTTTATAAACCAATATAGAAGGTAAACAATATTAAATTTATTAATCTTTTTTATTCGTTAGAAATAGATTGCTCTTTATCCCATCTTTGCCTTCTAATATATTTTTTTCTCTTGATTTTACATCCCCATTTTCGTCTGTACCATAGATGTAAATACGGTAGACGGATTGACTGGTCCAATTAAGCTGGGTCAACTTGACGCCGGTTTTTCGATTAATCTTGCCTGGTGAATTGGGATTTACTTGCGTCTTATTGGTTGGCCTATGCCTGGGTATGGGGAAGCAAAGAATGGATGAAGATCTAGCTAAGGAAGCGAGGAGGAGGATTGGAATATTTAATATATGGTATTGTTACGGAACGTGATGTTCAGTTGTGTTTTTTAATCAATTGCACTTGCCAGGTACTCATGGCTTGTGCTGGCTTCAATTTCGGGTCGCTAGAAGTAGATCCGTCTCCTGTATTTAGATCCATGCGTCTGTAAGGGATTTAGATACGGGAGACGGATCGACTTGCATAATACAATTAAGCTGGGTCAACCTGACGCCGGTTTTCAATTAATATTGCCTAGTGAATTGGGTTTTACTTGTGTCTTATTGGTTGGCCCATGGACGTAACAATATAATAGGAATAGTAACAAGCCAAAATTTATGGGCCGGAAGTGCGCCTTGTCGTCCCATAAATTTTGGCTTGTTACTAGTCCTATTATATTCTTACGTCCATGGCAAGGCCATACTTTTCTTGCTGTATTCAATTTTTATTTGTTCTTTTTCTTCTTATTTATTGAGTTGCAACTTGAAAATGTGTACACAAGGGACATTTTACTATTACACTTTAACATGTGCATAATTTAATTATATTACATAAAATGAATTTAAATATGATCCGTGTCTAACAAAATCAGATTTTATAATGGAAATTAATGCTAAAACTTTTTTGTATCTTTTATAGGTGGTGTTTTTGTTGTATTACTATGCGGCCTTGCATTGGCTATTGTTGTTGCCATTTTGGAGTTTTGTTGGAATTCCAAAAAGAATGCTCAGACTGACAGGGTAAGAAATTATAAGGTAACCAAAAAAGTTATTCCCATTTTTGATAGAAACCCAAAGGTATACAGAAAATGTCACTTACCGTCACCGTTAGTCCTAAAAGTAATCACTATCGACATCCAGCACTTTTGCTAACGTTCCTGCCCTGGTGGTAAAACTAGGAAGGGTGAGGGTGGGGACGCAACGAAGGCTGGAGGCCTGCCGAAAGTTTAACTTATTAACGAAGAATTCCCCACGAAGGTGTTTGTTCAGGTAATAAAAGCTGGGAAAACTGTCTTCCAGTCAAGTCGCTATCCCTGGCCACCCGCGCTACATGAAGCCTGGCATTTTTCGGGAAGGATACCCTTGCGATTCTCCACTACTGGCTGCTTCTGTTGCACACGTTCCAACTACTTCCAGTATAGATCCGTAGTGATGATGGTTTGACCCGGCAGTTCCAGCTTGTAGTTCACCACTTGGCGATTAGTCCATCAGACAGAGCATGATCTTGCGTGGATGTAGAGGTGGTCTTGTGGTGTGAGGTACTGGGTCTCACGGTAACGACTAATGTCTGGCACGGTACTCGATCGACTATGGGTGTGATGCGGTGCCGAGAAAGCAACAATAAACAGGCTGTCACACGTTGGTCCTTGTTGGCTTCTGACAGTGTGTGGCGTACCCACTCGCTCAACTTGTACGCCTTCCCTATGCGGTGTAGGTAAAGTCATCAGAAACTTAGAAGCGTTCGACAATCTCATCATATGCTTGCATTCAGATCCTCGTCATCCAGAACCTGTCGGCGCCTACTGATAGATTCATCAGACAGGGACAAATCTCCCGACCTGCATTTCTGGAACACATTCCTGGTGATGCGTTCATTAACATCATTATCCACAAATGCTTGACATATTCGACGACTTCATTCGGTTGCAGACAAGCGCACTCTAAAGTCATATATAATTATATACGCACCACTATTATACTATATACTTCGATAAAGAAAGAAATAAACTCACGAAGTGATTCGTGCCTAATAACTAACTTGCGTTTAGACAATCCTTTCTTACTAACGTTACAAGATAACCGTCGTAAGTTGACGCTAGTTAAATTTGAAACCCGCGTCAACGGGTTTACATTACTAAAATGAACTCGGGTTAACGTTAACCATGGTAAAATGTTAGAAATGTAAACAAGGCATAACAGTTATAGTGTGCTCAAATTGGTTTGCATATCAAAGCGAGCCAGAACTATCTCGCGTCAGAGTGGTTCAGTCAGTACGCTTGTGTTAACACTCAGTTTCATTGGTTGACACAGCGTAGAACATAATATGTGCGTAAAGAATAAAGTAGTTAAAATACAAAAGAACACTTGTTTTATATAAGAGAGAAATTTCCTTCCAAATATAACGGTATTGTATGGTACCTCAATCAGCTAACCCATAACAACAAAGTTCGCTCAAATATAATCCTTGGATATGAACTCGATTATCACTTGCAACCTAACAGCCAGAAACGTATTTAAGGAGTGGGTCCGGGGAGTCCGGAGCCCCCCTCCCCAAAACTCAGTGCTAATTTATGATTTATGGCTTATGTAAAATTGTTAGAAGACATGGTTAATATTTTTCATCAGTATGTTATCTCGAATTTGAAATGACACAATCTCGCAGATGCTGTGAAATAAAGGCTTATGAACATTAAAAATTGATTTATTTTTATTAAATGTTCAATGTGTTGTAAGGATCTTGAGAAGCACAAAGGGTAATTTAGTAATGAAGCTCATTTTTTATGTGTAAACCAGGACAGTACTTTCAAAACAGTATTACAATTACACCAAATAATATTATAATTAATACTGTATTTTACACAAATGCTGTAAGGGGGAAATGAAATACAGTATTACGTTGAAATCGACTGCATAAATGCTTTGTTGCGATTACTGAACACTGCTTCGCATATCCGTAAAATTCGGTAGACTTATGCAAAAATGTTTGACGGAAGTGCCTCAAGTAAGAATATCTTAAACTATTCATCCCGTGAGAACTAGTGCTGAGTCGTGCTATAGCAAAACGAGCTTAACCCTTACATCACCATAAGACAGTATACTGTATTCGGAAAGTATACCCCTCGAGGACTATAAAACAGTATACGGACTTTAATGCATTGCACTTTTTTTGAACACCCTGTATTTAGGTTTCTCGAAATTTCTGAATTAAATGTTTTATTTTTCAAAGGAAATGAATCTGCGCAATAAATTATGTACTTTTTCCCATTCTTACACGCTGAAAAAGCTCTAAAACAACATTTTTTTTTTTATCTTTCCTTTTAAATTGCGTTCTTTTTAAATGTTGAAGGACAAGACGATTGTTTCAATAGAAACCACGTGCTAAACGCACTGAAGGAACGTCAGAGCTTGTGGGAGTAACACGTATCGACAGAGTTGTGTGCTGTGATTTGTGTGGGGTGGTTTGAAGAGAGGAAAATATGTTTTGATCTCAGTTTGTTTCCCTTTTGTGTCAAGCCACTAATCAGCGCATGAATAAGTTATGACTTTAGAAAAGTATTTGCCTTACTGATATGTTTGATTACACAACTCAGATATTTGTCCTTCCCCCTTCTACCGTCTAGAAAAGGGGTGATAGGAAAAGAAAGAAATAGAACCAAGTGATGTCGTGGGATATCATTTGCGGTCACCATACGAAGTAATATCGTTCGTGTATCTTCCTTGATTTTTTTCTTATTTTTTGTATCTTTTTCGAACTATACGTGATTGTATTCTCAGTGCGAGAGCGTGGCAAATTACGTTTTTTCTACATTGCGTTTCGTACATTTTGTTGATTTTCTCAACCCAGTTTTTGTCAATAGTATTTTTATTTTATGAGTTGTTAGGTTGTTTTTATTCTGAAAGTAAAGATCAGCCGCGGAATGCGTAGAATCTTAACTCTGGATGAAATTGAACACGAATTTGTAGCGGATACAACGTCAGAAGATTATGTTGGTGCTGATGAGGAGGAAGAGGAGGAGTATGTAGCAATTTTCAATGTTTACAAATGCTCTCCTTGGATCGTAAATATGAGGGATATATCAAATCTACGCATATATGTTAGGTATACCCCAATGCGCAATTAGAAAAAAAAATGTCAATGTGCAACAACATGGGGGTACGGGGACGTCTTCGCCCCCCAAAATACATTATTTTTTTTACTATTTTTTATTCGTTAATTTATCCTGTATTTTTGGACACAGTGGTACAAATCATGCATCAATTTAATAGTTTTTACGCTATAATGAAAAAACTGAAAACATGCAAATTGCTCGATTTAAATAGATCCCGTAGGGGGGTACCTGCATGGTCGAATAAGGTGACCAAAGAGTGCCTCAGGTAAGAATATCTTAAAATATTCATCCCGTTAGAACTAGTGCTGAGTCGTGATATAGCAAAACGAGCTTAATCGAGCTCGTCATATCCATGTTACGCGTATGAATAGGCCTCTTTATCACCTTATCGTAATTTTTAAGGTATGCAAAATGAAAGCGTTACAGTCCGAAATCCTAAATTTCAGGATAAACTTCACTTACGTATTTGAAGAAAATACATGTAAAGACCAAGCTGCTCATGTTAAATTGTGAAATTTTGAATAAACAAGTTTTGGACCTACGTCTGTTGGTCATAACACATAAGAAAAACCCAAGTAGAAAATTAGCCATGTTCTTCTGAATTTATTTAAGACCTTTAGGCATCTTTGGCTCAAACCATATTCGTGTTCGTGACGTAAAAGTCGCACAAGTTCTTTTGAAATACCAGCTATGTATAATAAACAGGAACACGTAAAATTATAAAGAAAATTATTTAACGGTATAATGTAGGCAAAATGTTACAATTTCTGAAAATGGAGGAGCAACCAATGAAATTCAAATTAGGTGATTTGACATGGATGATCTAACAATTACAGTGTTTAGAGAAACGGTATATGTATGTTACTAATATCCTATCGATGGTATTTTTACAGCAATCGTTGTGCTCGGAAATGGCAGAAGAGTTACGCTTTGCAGTGAAATGCCATGGGTCAAGACAAAGGCCTGCCCTTAAACGTAACTGTTCTAGGTGTTCTCCTGGAACGACATATGTGCCAGCTGCATTAGAAATGCCACAAATTAATGGGGTAAGTACCTATAAATGAACATTCGGAATATATGTTTTTTTTTTTTTGTTTTGTTTTTAAAAAACTCAAATACAAGGAACTACAGAAGATACTAGTATAAGCAGGGATGTAATGGACGGTATACCCCCTAAAATTTATGAAATACGCAGGTTTAGACAGTCGTTTCTTACTAACAAATAACCGTCGTAAGTCGACGCTAGTTAAATTTGAAACCCGCATTAACGGTAACTACCGTTTACATTACTAAAATGAACTCGGGTTAACGTTAACCATGGTAAAATGTTAGTAAAGTAAACAAGGCATTATTGATGGCCAAGATGAATGGTCCCAACCTAGAGCTTTTAATTGCTCGAAATGAGATACATTTGTGGAGGAGGAATATTACTATGGGGTACGTTAAGAGACCAAACTTTAAAAATAACTTCCAGGGTGTTTTGAACACTAAAGAAGCTGAAGAACTACCAATATTTGTAAACATATTAAGCTAATTTAAATTGGAAAGTTTGTCTTTGACGTAATATGGGTATTCTTAACAATAAAAGTACTACTTTATTATTACTATTAGAATAACTTCCTTAAGATAATATTATCACTTTATTACAACTAATGTTCGATTTAAAATTACTGTGACATACAGATCATTGTTTAATACTACCAGGGTCAAATACTGTTTAATACCAAATTATCTTGTTTATAGTTGTGTTTTTTTTTTAATGTTAAGAGGACAAGCTGATGTAATTTGTATTAATTGGCAGATATATCTTTTGTCAGCATTGATTGGTAAGATGTCTCTCTGATTTTTTAAAAGATATATTAACATATGCATAATTTATTTTGCCCATTTGCATCCTTTAAAAAAAAGCGGCAACTAAAGGCCGCTTTAAGGCCACTTTAGACGATCCAATTTCTCGTACGATCCCTCGTGTGCAATCCCATCGGTTACATTCTTTGATCGTGTAAAGCGCAGATCGTACGATTTTTCATGCTATCTCCGAAGTGTTCTCTAAATAGAAACGGTCCTATTTTTCAGCGGATTTTTCGTACAATCTATGACAGCGCCCTTACTGGCAATATAGCGTGCTTTCCTATTCGGCTGTTTGGTTATGGATTACGACACAAAGAGAACATATTAATGTTATTACTTGAAGCAGAAATTAACATACATAATGGCATAATAAACTATTACAGGTATAAAGATATAAAACAATGTTTTTAAGGGAAGTGTAAAAAAGTCAGTGATACTGCAGTACAGCTACTTCTACTATAGAGGAATGGCAATACCTCAAAATACTACGTTTTGCATTCTTATAACCATAAAAGGTACTTTATACGTGAGAAATATGTTTAAAAATATAAAGACAAAGTTCTGAGATGATCTAATAGCTACTGCTTTTCCTATATATTTTGCAATGCAGTTAAGGTGATTTTCATTGTTTTTCTTCTGCGTAGAGTACCGAATCTTCTACAGTCATGATATGTATGAAAGGAAATAATGTAGAGGATACCGGTATCTTTGCAATTATACCGCTCCCCAATTATTTTTATAAACATGTACGGTCTGTGCATCTGAAATAATGAAATACATTGAACAGTAATTACAGAAGTAGACATAATGTAAGTAGAGTGTCGACGTCAAGCCAGAGCTGTGCAAGTCAATACGTGAGCTAGGTAATTAATTGAACGAACTAATTTTAATTCAAGGGTTAAGACAGCTGACCCTCCCTATTTACACCTATATGCCTTGTGTGAAATGAGCCTATAATTCACATCAAATTTACATTACTCCTAATTTTTGTATTTTGTATATTTCATGCTTATAGGAACGTAAAACGTAGCATTTTGAGGCGTTTCCAGTGCTCTGTGATAGAAGTAGTTAAAGCTCAGTGTTACTAATTGCCCCCATATGTATAAATAGGAGTTAATATATTACGATTTATATACTTTTGAAGTGCTGTGTAATGTCACATATCTTGTTAACTCAGGAATATTGTAAAAACAAAACACATATGACTCCGAACTTATCACCGAAGACGGCAAAATCTTCAATGTTTTTTGTATGTTCGCATTGAAATATCTTTATCGAAGTACAGAAGTAAAACTACGACACTTTCATTACCACTGAAACCTAGTAGAAGTTAGATTCTCTTGGTAGAAGAATTTGACATTACAATTAACTGAATTTCTGTTGCGTGAAGATTAATTGTTATCAATATTTTAATTATTTTCTATTTTTTAAATGGGCTATACTTTCACAAATATCTGTGGCATAATTACCCTAAAAGCCTGAGGTGTCACAACTATAAACTCCAGCAGTTTCATCATTATCCCCTCGTATCCAAAATTGTACCGTGTAAAACACTATACAATATTGTATGATTTAT
>JAGDQP010012718.1:22440-49570 GCA_022664845.1 Lepisma saccharinum
ATACAATATTGTATGATTTATCGTACGAAAAATCTCGTACTATGGATCGTATACATTCTATCATACGAGAGATCGTGCGAGAAATTGTATCGTCTAAAGCGGCCTTTAAGCCTTCACTTTTGGTGACCAAAACCAAAGGTCAAGGTGTCATTTGGCGATCATAGTCTAGTGGTTAGAGCGTTGGACTCATGTCCGCGTGGTCCCGGGTTTAATTCCCGGAAGGAGTCCCACTTTTTGGCGTCCACCCAGCGTCGTGAGGAAAACTGAGGAGTCACGTGAATAAAGACATGACGGCCACTAGGTCTGGTAAGCCCCTAATACGCCTGTTCATGGCTATGTGGCGCGCAGAGTTTGACCACACTGCCGTCACTCAGATGGATGGAGTTCCACCAAGCGCTGATAGATGGCGTTGGGGGCAGGCTCAGGACCTATCAGTCTGTAACGCCGGTGTTTTTTTTTTTTATTATTATTAATATTTGTAAGTTCTTTGTACAAGGAAAGCGACTAACAAACGTTAGTAAGTTTATTTAAAATTACAAAAAAGAAAGGCAACACAAGTACAAGAAAAAGTACCGTCAAATGGAGTGAAGCCAATTACAACCAAATTTCACATGGTTAGTCACTGCTGGTTACAGTACTGTCCTGTAGTGTTTATTAATATTTCATATTACTCTTTGATCATCAAGAACGGTATCCAATACAGTACTACGTAAAGTACGGTAAAAATAAACTTATTAGCGTTAATACCAGTAAAATTTTAAAAGCCAGAAACAAACTTGCACAATCAAACGTAAATTTTCGTGGCGAGGACTAAATTCCAAAGTCTCCTCCAACTTGGCATACCGCAACGAACACCAAAATGGTGATTATACACACTTATGATAACCGCCATTTTGATGTACGATTTGGTATCAGCGAGGATGGAATGCCAAGTTTGAAACTTGTACGAGTTCAAAAATCTTGTAGAATAATAATACAGTAATAATCTTTTGTTAGCAGGAATCCATTCTTACGAGCAAGACTATATCACCATATTTGTAAGTTGTGTTGGTGGTGAGAAATCGATTCTTTTTCATTATTATTATTTATTTTATTTCACCAAGTCAGAGGTGAATTTTGATCAGGATGCCAAGCAAATAGATCAGGATAGAAACTAAAATTATAATCCAGTGTAAATGCAGAATGCTATACAAGCTACTAATAGTGGCAAGTGTATTATGAGGAAAGTTTTAGGACAGTTTTTTTGTTACATTCAGTACCCTCAACGTCATAATACATCGAAAACAAGGGAAACATTCGAGGCTATAATCTTACTAGTCTATTTTCCACTTTTTTTATAACCTAGTGCACAATAAAATGATCGGTTTCACTTAGTGACTTGAATGAGGTGAAAGAAGGCGATAAAAGATTACGTAAAAGCCTGTAACAATAGAGAAAGATATAATGTCGTCATTCGAAAGTGTACCAAAAAATAAAAACAGGATTGTTTTCTATTTTTCGTTACTGACAACGTAGAAATTTAGTGATATTTTTATCCACTCCTATGCATTTGATCGCTTGTTCTACAAGCTTTCATTAATATGATGATGAGACGCTGTTCTACCGAAAAGTCAACAACAATAAAAATACACAATAGATTTAACAGGGAACCTTCCACACAGGCATATTTGCAAGTACTATCTAGCCATCATAAAATACACGTATGTATATATAAGATAGAAAAAAAAATGCTTACGTGAGAACTTTCTCACGCTCGAGAATTAGCCAGAAACTACTTTAGCAGTTGAGCACGTCGAAGAGCTACGCGCAGGCGCAGAACGCCTTCAACAATAAGTAACACTAAGAAGAGCGTGATTCTGCAACTGGTAGCATAGCGTGATGGTTAACGTATCGGTAAGCTGATCCACAGGTCTCGGGTTCCAACCCTGGCGTCGTAATTTTACATTTTTTTTTTTTTTTTTTTTTAAGAAAATGAACTTTTTTTCGTTTTTATGTATATACGCATTAGGAAATTTAATAAAAGTTGTGACCAAGGGTATTCGAAGGTTAGGTAAGGTCAGGTGCGGTGTTTTCTTTTATTGCAGATGCGATTTGCACAGAGACTCCAAGAGGGCAGCACGATGTTCAACTGCTGGCGTAGCTTCCGGCTAATTCTCGAGCACGAGGGAGTCGTGCTTACGTGCATAGGACATAGTACTAAATTCACAGATACTTTTCACATAATTAAAAAGATGCTAATTTTCGACAAGGCATGGTCACGAGAAAAAAAAAAAAAAAAGTCCGAAATCTGAATTTATTTCAGTCTAGGTTTACGAAGATCTAATTCGATGCTATAATTTTTTTGGAACAAACTTCTTTATCTATTTTTTTTTTTTTTATCTTTCTTGTAAAATTACTTACTTACTCTTTCTTAGTCACTTACTTTCAGCTTAAAACTCGTTATCCTGGATGCTACGATGTGAGTTAGTGACTTTTTATGTCATGATTTATGTACTTTTCTACTACCACAGATTTGAGCTGGCAACCTTGATATTCGATCAGCTGATTTACTCCTTTGTTTTTCGTTCTCTTATAATGTTGACTTTGTTGGAAGATCACTACTAGTAATACAAATGTACATGATGAAACCATCTTTCTTACACTACTAATTTATTACATGTTTGTGCAGGAGCTGGAGATTCTGCTGAATGGAGTTATGCGAGTCCAGCAAGTATTTTCATATGTACACTTCATGCTATATTTTACTGTACTGTCGAGCTTTTTCGTGTATGTTTCAGTTAACCTTGACGCAATAAGAACTTACGTTTTTTACTTTTGTGAAGGCTTGGTTCATACTTTACTATTACAATAAACATGATTTGGTTTGGGGAAGTGGTTTGGTATTATTTCATAGGTCAAATAATCTATTGATAAAAGAAGTGGGCTACACTTTAGATACCGCCCTTGAGAGGTGTAGCGAATACGTTGAATTAAGTATAATCTTGATTAGATTACATAATTTGGTTCAATCTTTATGACTCAAAAGGACCGAGCACATTACAGCACTGGATTTCCAGAGTTAGTTGGACGATGGTGGTAATACTACTTCGCCATTTGATGACCTGTCGGTAAATCTATGCACAAATGCATTCATAAAATCATAGAAATAAATTTTTGAATTGATTCAAAACACGTATTAGATGTTCCTTTCTAAACTTCCACGATAAACCTTTGGTAAACTTTATTTTGGGCTCATCACAATTATATGAAATAAATGCTAGTTAAAATCCACAAACATCCATGTCCCTAGCGGGATTCGAACCCGCGACCTTCCAGTCGCTGGCCTAATAACTCAGACCACACGGCTACCTGGTCGACTCTACATTTCCACGAATGTAGGAATTTAAAATTAAAAATCTATTTGATGTTTTTAGCTATAGTCATCTTCAGAAAAAGGCTGCATGGAAATTCGATACAAATGTCTCAGCATTGTTAAGTGCTTTTAAGCAAACGTTCTCAATGTCAAGTGTTTCTTCATCTGGACTTCTAAGAAACAGATAAAGATAGACAAAGAAATCTCTCCAGAGGGATACTTAGACATCTACGAGGAGGTATTTCTAATTTCTCAGAGGGTTTTTGAAGACTAGGTTCTACTATTCCTATAAAGAACTACTATTCCTTGAAAACTTCGTTGGCGCAGTTTTTGTGCTCCAGGGAAGATGACAATACCCTCCCGGTTTCGCGTTTGAAAGTTTTCTCAAGCATTCTGGTCTAAGACATTTTTGTACTGCACTTAAAATCAATCGTACAGTACTACGAACAGACTTTTATCTAAACCGAAACCCATGTGCATGTTTGAATATAGAATTCTGACGTGACGCCTAGTATTATCAAATAACACAGATTGCTAATACAATCAGAAGTCCAAGAAAACATTACTGAAAAGTTTAAATAGCATGTTTTTTTTTTCTTACCTGTTAGTGTGTAGCTAATTCTCTCATATATTAAACACAAACCAATAAGTAAAATCATGATATACCGTATTTCGTGAGTCTGTGTGCTCGCATTTTCAAACGATGGTAAATGCTTAAATAAGGTATACAGTAGGTAATATTGTGACAGTAAGGTAAAGAATGCTGAAGTGTTTGTTAAAAGTGCTAGAAAGACTGTAAGAATAATATTGCCTATTGTTATTATTAATTTTTATTTTATTTTTTTCACTTCCATACAAATGCGAGCACGGAAGTGACGTCACAGTCTGGCAACATTGTTCTTATAATCTTTCTGCTACTTTCAACGAACAGTTCAAGCATTTTCAACGTTCCAAAATGTCTAGTTTCCTGTTCACAAGATGTGTTGAATGATAGTATGTGATAGTTGAATAGGACTTTATTTCTTATTCTTTTAAATCTATGATCCTTCTTTTCTCTTTGTCTTTTCTGTCAGGAGAATGGAATCATGCCGATGGTGGAAATGAAGAAGACGTCCCTAAGTTATGACCCGGATACATAAGGAAAACTGAACAATTAGAACCAAAAATGTTTATTTTTTAAGATACATAATTGGAACATTATTGTGTGGTGCTAAAATATAAAGAACCATAGTGTCATCAGAACAAGACAGTGATATGAATTTTTAAAAGACAAGAAAAAGTGCATTAAAATTCTTTTAGACAAAAAAAAAAAGAAACTTCCAAACAGATGAACGTAGATCAATTTTTTGTACATAGACTGAGAAGCATATGCTACGACTCCCTTATGCTACGACTCCCTTCCCAAAACAATTAATGAAAACAAAAGCGAAGAACACTCCAGTGAACAATCCAAACAATAGTTTTTGTTCAATGATTCTGTGATGCTGGAAGCCACCCAAGTGTATCTCCAGTTTATAGAGACCAATTAAAATCATCCATCAAAAGTTCATTACAAGACAAAAAAAAAATATATTAATAAGAGTTCATCAGTCATTAATAAAAAATATATATATATATATACACATCTCTTAAAAGATGTAATTACGTTTTCCATGCATTCATCAACATGCAATTAATGATTTGGAACTAAAAGAAAATTTTGTAATTAGAATTTTGAGATAAAGAATAGCACTTAAAACAACTTTTTTGTTGTTTTTTCCTCCTCCTCTCTGTGTGTATCAATCTGAAATATAATGTTTGATAAAGGATTTCCTTTCGTAATGAAAAGAGAGAAAACATCTTCATTAATGTGTCATTCTCAGAAAAAGGAGACTTTTTTGCCACAGGTAAATATTTCATAAATTGATTTTTTTTCCATATACATAGGGAAAAGTATGGGAAAACTCATGAAATGTAGAAAAGGAACCAAAAGTACTTTTCCTTCATTGTCCACTATACTAGAAACGTCACGTCCGTGGACTATCACATACCCTTTATTCCATAGTACTATATTGAAGGTACCATACCGGCATTTGTCTCGTATGACTAAGGAAAAACCTCAGTCAGGATGGCCGTCCGCTGGTTGGTGATGATATGTGTAGTAACATTTGTATCGAAATCTTAAATCAGACTGAAGGAGGGTCAGCATCATAACATTACGTCTGTTGCCCTCAGAAATATTGTTTGAAAAGATTCAGAGTAAACAAATATTTCATCACAATAAAGAACTATTCGTATAACTTCATTTTACAGACAAAGCAATCGCAAATCTAAAAACATATGCACATTGAAGCCAAAAATGTTGGTAATCCATCACGTCTGTGGACCAGTCGTATCCACAAACCTGACTGCAGGCAATGATGTAATGATACAGTCACTTCTTACAACAGCTTCTTGTACTGTTTATACGATATAGGTTTTGTTTGAAACTCCTTTCTGTCACACACTTGTTGAACTTGTTTTAACACATCTCATATTCGGAACAAGGTATTATGAAGCTCTGTATTTGATGATTATTTGTAACAGGATTGGATAGTGTTTAAACTGCTAGGGTTAAATTTGTCCATAGATATTCGTGGACTAGATGTCATGTCTGTGGTAGTTTTATTAAAACCTGCTCTTCCATGGTACATAAAAAATCATAGTTGTAATCACCAAATCAAATCATCTTTCAGGCATGCTAGTAAATCATGTTGCCGAAGTCGGAACTTTTCTGTTGCAAAAAATGAGGATATGCCTGCATAAAACCCATTTACGTAACTTATTGCGATATTTCTCACTTGTCAGTGCCAATCGAGAACCTGTATGGTTGCTTCTCGAACATAAGAAAGAAAGTATCTCCTATGCAAACTTTGTGCAGATGTATTGCGAGTCTAGCTTGAAAATGTACGTTTTCACAAATATTACAATGGATCTCGTCCAACACTATTGGTGTGGAATGATATTGGAAGATGTATTTCACCTCTGCGTACCTCACTGTGTCATATTCAACAAAAAAAGACCAAAGTTGAAAATGCCCAGGGTAAATTAAAAGCTTGAATATCCGCGACAAGTTCCTGAATTTCGAAAGCACACGAAGTATAGGATATGTTCGAAGTGCCCACAACGCTGCAGTACACACAAATTGACGCGTTTTAGAATTCATCCATCTCTAAACCCTGTGTCCAAGAGCTTCAGAATTCGCCATTTGCAGTTCCCTCTGTTCATTTCACGAGATCACACCAGATGAAAAATAGTCAACTTCTCTGGGCACAGTTGAGTTTGGAAAACTTACGTCAAATGTATCTTTCGCAGCGTGTGACACGATATTATGAAATACTGATCGATAAAAAAATGTTCTTTTCAGTGTAGAATTCCACATTTTTCACAAGTCACAATAACACCTGAAAGTTACCATAGCATGGAATATACAGAAATAATATTCGATAGATTTGCAACGAACTGACCTGTGTGTTCTACTATGACGTATTGATTAGATGTTATCAGACTGAAAAATTCAATCTCCCATTTTTATGAAACCGAGTGTATATATCTGAATCTAAATAGAGATCGGATAGATAAAACTAAGTGTATATAATTAAAGTTAATGAATTGAGATACCCGTAAAACATATCGATATACTGAAAGACAATGATCCAAAATCATTTCACTCACTTTTAAGCATCTATGAACTATGACCCTAGGTGGGACGTTAATGGCTTTCGCCTCCGGTGTGAACGATCTCTGGTTTGATACCCGGTGAGAGCACATGGATCTGTCAGTATTTACCCAGCGCCGTGGTGCCAAATGGGCAAATACTTTATTAAGTAAGGATATTCGATAAAGTAAGTCAAATAAAATTGTGATGTGAGTTGTCATAATCATGCAAAAAACAATGTAAACGAAAGATAGCAGCCGCTAGCTCTCTATGGACGTAACCCCAGGAAGTCTACGATTGTCTATACAGTCTAAAGTTCTCTACATTTCATGGAATCATTTAAAGGTACAAATCATGACCTACGGTATGAAGTGAGGTGGGATGATCAGTCCCACGCTCGACCCCCATTACCTTCCCAAGGTGCCCAAGAGGCATATATAAAAACGAAACTGGCGATTACATTTCGAAGTCTTTTATCATTCTATTTATGCCCCAAAAATAGTGAACCCATGCTGATTGAGTAGGAAATTGTTTATGCCAATAAAGTAAAGTCTATGTTTCAAACTTGTTCTTTGGAGTTTACTTTACGACAAATGTCATCTAGTAGACAGCGGCCCTCAGCCTCCAGATATTCACGAATTCGAAACAACGAACTTGCACCGTCATCTCAAGTCCAGGTTGACCACCAGAGAGCAGTAACAAAAAGATTCCCTGACCTTTCCCGGTTTTCCATATTGTCGACCCTCCACACACAAGAGCAGGGTCAACGTTCAAAGTAAAAGGTGACCAATGAAGTAACTTGAACACAAATTCCTGTAACAATGTGCAACACTTTTCTCTTCTCCGCTCCATACGCATGAACATCCTTAAATCGGGCAGAACTCCAAAAAAAAATCCTATATTTCCCTGATTTTTCTCTGATTTAAAGAAAATTCCATTACTTTTGCAAGTTTTCCCGGTTTTCAAGACCGCTGTGCACTTTTAACGTTTACCTTGTGACAAATCCCGAATTTCCCTACGAAAGAGGTTTTCGAAAGCTTTAATTATCATATATTGTTTGTAGTATACATTTTGCTTGAGAAAGCCCCAGAGGTAAAAAAGATCAGGAGTTGTGCAGATCTCGTAAGTCAGGCAGTGTTCCCATTCCGGGAAGTCATATGGTGTGGAAATACTTTTCAAATTAGTTGCAAAGATTGTCTGAAATTTCGATGATTGCCACATCCCTGTTGGAGCAACTACCTTTTATATGGGGCTACACACCGTATGACTTCGCGGAATGGGAACACTGCCGGACCTCCGAGATCTGCCGAAACTCTCAGTTCCTGATTTGTTTTCTGTGGGACTTTCACGAGCAAAATGTATACAAGGACAAACTGAAAAATTAAAGCTTAAAAAATTAAAACAGTACAAAATATGTACAAAATCAAACAACTAAAGCTCTCGAAAACCTCAATCGTAGTGAAATTTGTTATTTGTTACAAAATAAACTTGAAAAGGCGATGTACAAAGTCAGTGTCTCGAATTCGTGAATGTCTAAACGCTTAGGATGGTAATTTGCTCAATGCAATTTGTCATAAATAAAACTCCAGACAACAAGCTTCAAACAAATAGACATTCCGAACACACACTAGCTTTAACCATGTGACCTGGCAACACATATAAAATCGCTGAAATTATTCTAAAATATGTAAGTGACTGTGAAGTTCAAAACTGTACACAATAATTTTAACTTTTAAAACATCTTTACTCTTTTTTCTCACTTTATTTACATTTTCAACTACACGTATCCATACAGAAATACATTTCCGTTCACCTGAAGATGCCTTCCCGAGGAAGGTGAAAAGTGCTAACGAGAATAATATAAGATTATAAAAATAGGTACGTATTATGTTTCATAATTGTCCTCCGTGTGTAGAAAAAATGCCACTGATTAATGTATAGGGTGGGTGAAAAGTTCCTATACATTGTATAACTTTGAGGCTCGTTGTGGCAAACCATAGCCATCACGGTCAACGTTATTGGGCTGGGAGAACAAGGCTTTGGCTAGGGTAAACTGTTCTGAGTGGTTGCTTCCAGAGTCGAAGGCAAAATGTATCGCCGACAGTTTTCTTTCAACAGGACGAAGCACTAGCGCATTACGCTCTGAGCGTCTGCAGAAGCACGGACCAAACTTTCGCAAATCTCTGGATCGGACGTGGATCAGCAAACCCTGATATATGCACACTTGACAAAGCATTTTTGGAATTTGTGAAAGAACGTCAAATAAACCTTAAACTTATTAGCATCTTCACGCTCCTTGAAAGCTTTTCCTTGCAGTTTTCCGATCCGTGGGTATTAAAAGGTTGAAAAATTGCTGTCAGGAGCGTATCCAGAATTTCGTTTTGAAGGGGGTCAACCAGATTCTTTTGGGAATCCAAGTTTTGTATGTATATAAAATGTACATAATTACGCATGAATTTTACTAATTTTACAAATGGAAATGGAAATTTCGGAGGAGGTACGGACCCCCCTGAACCCTCCCCTTGGCTATGCCACTGACTGTTGTAGATTACTGGGTACTGAATTTTATATTACTTCAATAACATATAACATTCAATGTTGACAAATATTTGTTTTGTATTATTATCATCACAAAAAACATTAATATAAGAAGCAGCATAAGATTACGTCCACATAGATTTCTTTCTTTTTTCTTCGAGGGAAGAGGGGGCAGAAACTATGATGATTACCAAGGAAACAGAAGAAACTATGCTGTCAGACTTGAACAGTTCATTGAAACGTAATTGGAATCAAGGTCGGATAGAAAAAAAAAAGTTTAATTTTTCACAAAATAATTTTAAATTCTTGAGAATGGATGTATATTACATACAATGCATATTGACTTCGGAAGACAATAGATCATCTCATGGTATAATATTGATAAGATTGAGAAAATGGAAAATTTTGTTAGTGTCAACACAACAAATCTACTTTCAAATATATATTAAAATAATAACACGGTCGAACGAGCATTCCCTACTACTTAGATATACATCCACTGATTACTGCCTACTTTCACGGTTCATACGCGTGTAATCAAATAACTGCTACATGTTACGCTAAACAATTTAAACTTTAAGAAAAACTGTTAACTACTACATGATTGTGTTCCTCGAAAAAGATATTGCAGGACGATTTTGTACATATATTCCAAGTTAAAAGTTTGAAGACATTTTATTGATTGCACAGTTACTTGCGGCTGAAGCTAGGCACAAGCCAGTGAGCTGTTCCGGAGAAAGAATGTGGAAAGTAACTGTCAGGGTCTCTTCTGAATTTTGAATATTTGTATGACCTTTAGGCATCTAAGGCCGGAATAAGGTGGGGGAGAAGATGTTGGAAAATAGTTCCTATTCTATAATGCCACAGACAAAACAATAACACAGCTTTATACCGCCTACCTATTCTCGTCTGCGCTAAGGAGCACGTGATTTTGAACCTTGACGTTAGGTGGCTCTGGCGACTACTTTCAGTCGCTGGTTCTTTCCAGTAGTAGCCTCCAGAGACAGCTACCGGTAAAGTTCAAAATCACGTGCTGTTAAGCAAAAACCCATTATTAATCTTAGTGCAGACGAACATACGTAGACGGTATACATCTATGTCATTATCTAGTCTATGGTATACTACTTCACATTAGCCTGCTTTCACTGAGGAAAACACTGAAAAGCCTCAGGGAGGCTTGCTCGCAGCGGCACGACTCGAACAAGTGTGGGGACGAGCGGTTTAAGTTCTACACACGTTGAACATTCAGCCTGAGGTTTTGCTTGGTTGTCCTCAGTCACACCAGACGAATTCCGAAATGAAACTTTGATTTAAGGCCAAGTCAGGTGTAACTATGGACAAAAGTTTTGACTCATAGAAAATATTAGTCTAATTTGCAGTAAAATTAGGATTAATCATTTCCATTGGTTACAAAAAATATCCCCCTCTCGGATAAAACACGGAAACTATACAACTTCGTGAGATATTTTGACTTAAAATCTTTTGCCAACGAAAATTTACATTTTTTTTTTCTTCAAAATTTAGCTCAATATCAGAACAATATTCTCCACAAAATTATGTCATGTTATTGTGCATAGCTCTACAAGTCAACAAATGTATAAGATATTTCTATATAATTATTCTTGCAATAAGAAAAGTTATAGACATGCGTCAAAACTTTCGTCCATAGCTGTACTTACGGCTGAAGCTAGATACAAGCCTGAAAGAAGTTACGCACAAACCAGAGAGCATCTACCAGGGAAAAGATGTGACAGTTAGCTGTCAGATCCCCTATTCTATGTACTATCCCCGCATTAGCCTCATAACATTGATGAGAATTCTGGAAAATCTAGCAGCGCGCGGTTTACGTTCTGCCCACGTTGAACATTCTGACTGAGATTTTGCTTAGTTGTCCTCGGTCACACGAGATGAATGCCGGAATGATATCTTAAAATAAGGCCAAGACAGGTACTTTCGCTTTTCTTCACCAGTAAACAGAATACAAATTATTGTCAAAACGGGCTCTAGTTTCTTATACTGTACAGTCCATAAAATATAAATGTTTAAATTAGAATTTTACAACATTCGCATCTAAAAATATTTTACACCACTTCACGGTAGCTCCAAACTCTTGACATACAATGTACAGTCAGATTCATAGAATATGGACGATGAGTGAACTCTCTAACTGCGACAGGTTACACAATATGCAATAACGAACCAATAGTTGATACACATGTAAAGTTAACATTCCATATATTTTTCTCGCAGTGTTGCCAGCTGTCCAAATCTCGAACTCAGAAAATATTCCATCACCATTTTCTATGAATCTGAATGTGCATATGAGGAATATATCTGTCATGATAACATATATCTTACTAAAAAAAAAAAAGTTATCTTGGACGGATGTCTTTTAAATTAAATTCCAAAGAAGCACTATTACTATGTAGGAGCTAACCTAAACACGCCTTTAATTTCTCTCTCCTAGACACATGCTGGAAATAAATGCTATGATTCACTTACACTCTGATCCACTAACGTTAGCAGGTTCTCAATTTCCCAAATATACGAGGAAAACAATGGAAAATCTTCAGCTAAAGCAGATGCAGAATTCTGTAGCACTTTCCGCGATGTCGCCACTCTAACTCCTATTGAAACAGGTGTATCAGGGTCTTGAGATTCCGGTTCATAAGATATCCAGTGTTTTTTCCACAACTCTGTAACAAGTGGATACTTTTTAGCTCCTTCACTTTGTTTTTGCGTACTATTCGCCGCGATATTATGTTTCATCTGCCATTCCAACAGTTTCTCCAGTAAGAAAAACAAATAGTAACTATTATCCAGCTTGTTCATGTCATAAGGACACAACACGTCATCGTCCTTCTTCTTTAGACTTTCTTGTAAGTGTGTCGCGACTTCTACTAACTTTTTCATGAGAAAATCAACACATTCACTACACATGATAGCAGTTCGACAGATTTTCAACACAAAATCACACCATTTCTCCCACGCGTTGTGCTGAAACCAAATTAAAAGACTGACAGTCAATACAATGAAGATTAATGTTGATTGATGTTAAAAAAAAAAAGCACGAACATAATGAAAAGAAATAACGGGGGAGGGGGGGGGGGCACGGGAATCTGAAGATTTTTAAATTGAAATTAACACCATGAAATGTAATTCAAGTGTTCATTTATTTTACATATAATGCCACTTTTCCTCTTTGACCCCGTTGTTTTTGAACAACACAAAGATCGCCGCGAAATCGGGACGATTTTCTTTCAGTACTCACAACAGGATTTTTCAGGAGTATGGGTTAGCTGGGAAGCGAATATCACGTATTGCGCGATATCATTACGAATGCTAATTTCAGTGAAAGAGGAGCAGGGTACTGTTGTGCATCGTGTTCGTTGTAGTGCTTCAGCTAACGTTTCCCGGTTGTGTGATTTCTAAAGGAGGAGACGTTTCATAGCCAGCACGTTCTCCAGACTTGTCAGTATGCGGCTACTTTCTCCGCGACTAGCTAAAGTCTCAACTGTACATTAATAAATTCCAAAACATTAACAACTTGAAGGCAACATTAACAAAGAAAAACAATTGCAGCTATTACAATGAACATGATTCAAAGGGCGATGCAAAGCCTGTATGGCATACTGGAGGAGTGTTGCGCAAATGGCGGAGAAAATTGGAAAAATGTGTTACTCAAGAAGTAAGAGGCCGAAGAGAAAAATGGCACTGTTATAACAAATGGCATTATATACCCTATTGTTCTATAAAATAAATACATATTTAAGTTATATTTCATGGTGTTAATCTGAACCTCAAAATCGTCAGATTCTCGTGGCCCACCCTGTATATAGCATACTATATTCGACCTGTTATTTACTGTGTACTAACTGCTATTTTTTTAAAAAAAAATAAACAGAGTTAGATTTGCAAAATTGAGGAAGATGATAAAGAGCAATCCACAGCCCTCTTATCATAAAGCAGGGCCGCAAGTAGGAGAAGCAACGGGGGCACGTGTCCGGAGCCGCCAAATGAAGATAAGGAGGGAGCGTTGTATATTTTTAGCTCCTTCAAAAAGGCGTCAAAATCGGAGTTCGATCCCCCTTGCAAAAAATATAAACTAAGGATTCATTTTCAGCCTCCTATTTACCCCTATCCATATTTCTATCCTCAATAACGTTATTGGTAGGCACACGGTTTTTTGTTCTGTTTTTCTCAAAATCACTCTAACTGGAATGTTTTCCTTTTGCATTTCACCAATTCAAATAAAGGTATATGAAGATAAAATTAATTTTATGTAAATCTATTCACAACTGTTACGAGTATGTAACACACACAATACGGACACGAATATGTAAGAAGACAATTAAAGACAAAAGATCTCCCAGAAAATCAGGTCAAAGAAACGCGAGATGAAGCTAATATTGTCTCCTTGCTCTATAGGTTAACTGATTCTACAGTTGAGGCGCATACGCGAACAAAAGTCTATGTTAAAAGATAGCACGTAAGACTTTTGTTCGCGCATGCGCTTCAGTTGGTTAAGATTTCTTGAACGCGATAGTTCTGAGCCCACTATAACAAAAACTGTATGTCCTGTCCTTAGATGCTTACAAATTCGTTTAAAATGCTCAATAATTCAAACGAACTGAACTTGTATCAGATATAATCTCAGTAGTTTAGCACACAAGAAAAATGAATTGAACTACACCAATTTGTATAATTAAATATAGCAAACAACGAAAACCTGAACATCCGAATAGCTTTTAGAAAAAGCAAAATCAACAAACACGATAATTTTTATTCATTATTTTTCCTACATCCAGCGTTAACTGCCTTACAGTACACTAGCTGATTTTCCCGTCCGTTGGTGCGGATGAATAAACTAATACTACTTCTACACTGACTTAGCAAAACTCATGGCATAGCAGGTCACTGATTCGCGGGTGGACACCACGTGTGTTCCACGCTACCTGCAGGGCTCCGCGACGGCTCCAGTTGTGTGACCTTGTGGGAAGTGGCTGTGTGAGTGATTCATGTGAAATACAACGTCGACGTGAGTTGACGGCATTCGAACTATTCGTGGTGGTGGGTGCCCGACGCATGGAAAGTTCGATTTCGGCAGTAGTGCAGGAATTCGGCTTCACACGTTCAACCGTGTCCCGAGAATGGTTGGATGAAGGAGTCACAGTCCAAACAGACACCATACCGGGCGTCCAGCTGCCCTCAATGACCGAGACCGGCGACACCTGGGATGAATTGTCAACAGAGACAGGATGGCGACAGTGCGAGAAATCACGGCCCAATTCAACACTGGCCGCGCTAAAAACGTCTCTCAGTAAACAATCCTTCTGGTTTTGAATTGAATTTATTTTAAGACCTTTACGCAACTATGACTCAGGCCGTATGAATGATGATAGGATGAATTGGTGGAATGAAGGAAGTGGAAGGAAACTGAAGCACCACCAGAAAACCTACGCACACGGTGTTTGTCAACCACAAAGCCCACATGGCATGAGCAGGGATCGATCCGACGACCCCCAGCACCAGAGGTGAGAATTCTACTAACTGAGCCACCGTGGCCCCACAATCCTTCTGGAATGGAAGCCGTCGCCCTACACGGGTACCACTGCTAATCCCGCGTCATCGGACACTCCGGCTTGCATCCGCCACCAATCACCTCGGATGGGCATTGCAACAGTGACGTACCGTTAGCTGGTCCGACGAGTCACGGTATAAACTGTACCATGCCGATGGGAGGCACCGTGTGTGGTGCAGACCTCATGAAGCGATGGATTCCGCATGCCAGGAGGGCGTGATCCAGGTCGGTGGGGTATCAGTTATGGTCTGAGGAGCGTTTTTCCTGGTATGGAATGGGCCCCCTGGTTGTTCTGGAAGACACGTAGAATGGTCCACGGTATCGTCAGCTGTTCGGAGACTAACTCCACCGGTTTTTGGCCTTTCAACACGCTGACGACCTTGCGGTCTTTCAAGATGACAATGCGCTGCCACATGGCTCCAATGTCGCATGAGAATAGTCCAACGGTTGAGCTGACCACCCCGGAGCCCTGATATGAATCCCATCGAGCATATCTGGGATGCACTGCATCCTCCACCCACGAACAGGCCGCAATTGGTTTCCGCTTTGCAGACTGTGGTGTCAACTGCCTCCGGAAGTGTACCAGGGACTTGCAGTCTCACTTCCACGTCGTATCGCTCCGCTCCGCAGGGTCAGAGGGGGGGGGGGTCGACCAGATATTAGGTGACTATCCCATGAGTTTTGCTAAGTTAGTGTATTTAGTAGTTGTTGTTATTGTTGCTGCTGCTGTTGGTTTGTAGTTGTTGCCACCCATATCTTACGTATTACACTTAGTTTATGAAATTAAATTATTATTTCTAGTTTCCAATCAAGATTTGAATAAAAAATCTAAACTATTTATTTATTTATTCATTTCATTGTTAATTTAAATCGAACACAGAAACTACGAGGGTCATCCAGAAAGTAAAGAACGTTTGCGCACCACGCCTCGCGCAGATCCCCCACCACCGCGATTGCTTATGCGTCAGTCAGCTCCCCTCCCCGTCTCAGTGTGAGCCGAGTTTCGTTGCTGAGCGGTCACGTCTCTTGTTCCTGTCAGTGTGTCAAAATGGCGGCGCCTATTGAAAATCCCGCCAAAGTTTGAAATCCGTGGTGTCTTGGAAAATCTTCTTTCCAATGAAGGAAGAACCAATGTGCACGACGAGGATCGGAGTGGCAGGCCATCTCTCGTTACAGATGACTTGAAAGAAAGAGTTGGAAAGAAACAGGAAAACGGGCGTCTTACATGAATCTTTCCCAGAATTAAAGGAATTTTTGGGTGGGAAACCGTTTGCAAATGATGAGGACCTTAAAGAAGCAGTGACGTCGTGGCTCAAGTCATTGGCGGCAGAAGAGTACAACAGCGGTATTGAGCGACGGCTACGGCAACTACATTGAAAAGTAGAGTAAGGTCCGGTAATATTGTAAATGAAGTACTGTCATGATATCTTTAGTTGTTTATTCGTTATGACCAATCGTTCTTTACTTTCTGGACGATCCTCGTATTTATTTCATTGTTATTAACAATGGAATTAATGTTTTAATTAGTTATCCACATGGTCACTTCTGGTGACTTTCAATATCTCTACGACCTGTCCCGGGACCTACGCAACACGTGTGTAAAACGAGGTGGAAATCGAAGCGCACAACTGGACATATTATTATATATATAGATGAATAATTACCTGGCTAACTTCGTTGTTATTAAGCATTTCCTCGGTGACTTCAGTAATGAAAATTATGCACAAACTATGACATTCCATGTTGTTTTCTCGGCTAGCTGTGTCCTCCAGAATTTGACTTAAAGTACTGATAGCATCCTCCACAACACAAGACTTGAAATTTAAAGTAACATGTTGTGTTCCTAGAAACAGGTCCTTCAAGTAATTCAGAATCAATTTCACAGATTGCTTCAGAAGCGTCCAAGTTTCTGAGGATCGCATAATATACTTTAATGTATCGCTGGAAATACACTCTTGGCTTTGCGATGAAGGTCCGGAATAAATTCCTGAGTCACAACTAAGTGTATTCACTTGGCTTTCACTCTCGATTGTATCCTGACTTCTTTGTGATCTGTTCTTTACAGTCCACTTCTGGGTGTGAGACGGACTAAAATAGGAATGAAAAATGTTTTTCAGATGCGAAGCTGAAACAGTGGGTTTCACATTAACGAGTGACTTTAAGTTAATAACTGCGTGGATAAAGCTCAAGCTGTGTTCAACGTTATGTTCCAAATTAGGTTCACATTCCATAGCCTCGTCCTCGGTTTCATCATCACCATTAATATCGGCAATATTATCACTGCTAAAATCAACCGTATCTTCTAAATGTTCTGAAAAATAAAACAAAGATATTAAAAAAAAAACACCAGAATTTCTACTATTATTTGGCACTTCCACTAAATAATGTTTATACACAATTATATACAATACAAGAAAAACAGCAATTACTAAGCCCCCGTGATCCAGTCGGTAATGTTCGGATTTCGGATCGCCAATGTGGATGCACGCCTGTTTGAGCCCTGCAGAAGGTCATCTCGAATAGTTTTCACAGGGTTTTCTTTAATGTAAACACACGAGTGCCTCAATGAAGGTCTTGGTCACTACCCTTTTCATCTCTCCTCGACAGAGTGATCGGCAAAGGATGTCTTCCCTCAGACATGAAGGGTTTGGGCCAAGGTTGTCATTTCCTCCCTTACATGAAAATTAATTAAAATGTAATTAATACCAATAGAAAGACTAATTAAGATAGAAATAGAAAACAAAAAGACAAAACACATTCAATAAGGAGAAAGCCTTGTGGCTCCTTGCTAACTCATGTAGTTTTGCTGTTATAGTCGGGGGCTTTAGACAGACACGTAGGTTCGTGCCCTACTGACGTTTTTTCGGAAGGTCCTCTGCTCTCCAAGCGACTATGAGGATGGTATAAACACTAAGACTGTCCGCTACCTTCCCTGTAAGAATGCTCACCTATGGACGTAATTGTTCAGATAGGTCTAGGTCATAAATGTCCTTCCAGACTTATAATAAAAACAATGATAACGACTTCAATTTAAATATGATGTCGAACTCGGTGATAAAACGGGTAGCCGAGTACTGATAGTCAGTACATAATTGCCTCAATCACAGATTGGGAAAGGTGAGGGTTAAACCCATAAAAGTAGACTGGCATTCCAACAACTACAGACAGAGTCTCAAAGTGGATATTGAGACGTCGGAAACAGCTATTACTACATGGCAAAAAAAACCGATGTATATAAAAATTTCTAAGCTGTTTTCTACAACATATACATCAAATAATTGAAAAAACTATCAACAGTTTTCTTCCTTATTAATTTTGTTACATGATCCTCAAAACATCAAATATAACTAAAATAAAACCCAAACCAAAAATGGTTAGTATTTTTCAGGAAATAGTTCAAGCCGAATATTTATTTATACCATACCAACATTACTTATTTTTGACGTTGTCCACGAATGGAGAAGTTAGTAACATAACGTGTTTGCTCACTATAAAATAGAATACAATTCACTTAGCGCAAGGGGAGGAGGGAATGGATCACACTGCCACAATATTTCATTTAATCCACTGAACTTCGTCCCGTAGTGTGACGTATCTGATTCACCAACACGTAACACGCTTTGTGGTCAGTCTATTTGGGCCTCATTCTCGTTGCCATCATTGTCTCTGAAAATTCGTTTTACAAGTTTGGCCACCTGACAAAAAAGTTCAACACATGAACGAAATACTGGACATCTTTTTTGACTTGTCCCAAGTGAGTTTTGTATCTTTATCTATATATAAAACTGAAAGTCTGATTGTTTGAATGCTATACAATTCCACACCCTTTGACGGGTTGGAACAAAATACTGACTACGGCATTAACATATTGGCAACTCGAAAACCGTTTGAGCTAGAAACTTGAAATTTGGCATGAGCATTCTTCGTTTCAATCCATTAGAAACAGCTAACTTAGTTTTACGATTCGGCAACTTCCCGGGGGAAGGGGACGAAAACCTCTGAAGTAGTGGAATATGTAAACTAGAAAACTGTTAAAAATTTAGGAACATGAAATTTGGAATGCGTGTTCCTTAGCACAAAGAACAATTAATGACAATATTACAAGTCCCCTCCCCTCTCAATGTTTTTAATTTATTCACCCCGCCCGCACCAATGGGCGGAAAAATCAGCTAATTTTATACAAAATAGTATCGCGATGCGATCAAAAGTGGATATTTTTCAGTGCCTTGAAAAGATCCGAAGAAATAATGATTCTGAAACCCCGTGGTCAGAAAATGACGCGTAAAGAGCAAACCACCTGGTACAATTGAAAAAAAAATCAAATCATTTCTGAGCAAATAATTCTTTCGTGCTACCAAATTTACAGAAAATTCTTCATTTAAAAACTCCGCATGTAGTGGAATGACTTGACTTTTGATCTTGACCCTGATAAATAGCTAGACCGATTGACGAGAGAGGAACACACCACACGAACAGGGGTTGGTCGTAGTAGAGGTACATCAATTGGTATAGTAACCAGCTGGCAGCTGGGAGATTCGAGTTTAATGCCCGGTCACTGCAGTGACCAGTGCAATTTTTCAAACATGCTGCAGTCAATATGGTTTGAGAATTGATTCGTTTCGGAGCAACCTAGAAACACAAAAATTAGAACATTTACGTCAAGATTATACACAAAAAATACTACGTTTAAGAAAGCACATGTAAGAATACAATATCAACAAACTTAAGGCAGACCCAATGACAACACAGTAAGAAAATGCCGTGAAGAAAGATAGATCATACACATTGCAGGGGAGGTGCCAGAGATAGGTGAAAATTTATAACTTTGGAACTACTAGGGCTAGGAAGGTGGCTGAGATGTCGTTGGAAAGATCTCGGGAAGACGAGTTCGAATTCACATCATTCGTCCATATCGTACGGACGGTTTCCGAGTTTCAGGGGCGGGAATTTTCAAACTTTGGAACTACTAAGCCTAGAAAGTTGGTTGAGGTACCGTTGGAAAGGTTTCGCCGTAATTTTTCCAATGGAACACTGATCATCTAAATAGGATGCCCGCTGCTGAAGCCTAACGCTAGCAAAGTCACACGACGACTCAGTTTAACTTTTAAAAGGTAGCTGCATTTCGCTCGATCCAATAAAGCGTCTTCAGATGCAAGGTTGTCAGGTGTCCGGGATTTCACGTGCTTTAAGGTGATAAATGCTGTCTCGGTTTAAGAGCACACGGGAGACCTTTTCCCCCGTATTTAAACGTTTCGTTTCTGCTGTGATTACAACTATGCATTTATCGATTCTGTGAAATTTAACTTCCTTAGCTGGCTGTGGTACATGCTTCCATCAGTATCACTGAATTCACTTTATGCGAGAGAGAGCCCTTACAAATAAAGATACTGAAGTCGTTTTATAACATCAGTGAAGCTAATATTTTTAAGAAACAAGGGAGGGGGGGGTTAAATTTGAAAAATAGTACTGATTTTTCTTGTTTTAAAGAAATAATAAATGCTTTCAAATTCACCGAAATTTGTTTAGCCTTTAATTTAGATTATTTTTACGAAGAATTTTCTTTCAATTAGAATGAATTACGTGATGCTGGCTGTAGTATTCTTGTATTATATGAATTCAATTTTTTTTCTCTTTCTTTCTTTAAAGTTGATTTTATGCTGATACAAATATACTGATGTTGATATCTATGTTCTTAGCACTCCTGGTTCAAACGTATCTATTGAAAGAGATTTCATTTTTCAATTCTTTTTAATAAATAATGGAGAAATAATAGGAATAAATATTCAGGAACTTTGATTAGTAAGAAATTCAAGTTTCACTTAATTTTGACCATAGTTATCGGGAATTTCATGACTTGATTAAAGGAGATGGCAGAATTACTGGCAAGTAATAAAATTGAAGCAAATTATTAAAAACAGAAGTTAAATAAATAGTGCATGGAAACTTAAATATATATCAGTTTGTTATCATAATTTATATATACTTAAATTTCAATAATTCATTTCTGAGGGTTTTCTCGATTTAAATATCGTGACCTGTCCCGTATTGACATTACAGAAACCTGGCAATCCTTGGTGAACACAAGTTCTAGTGGGTAAAAACTACCACTACGTTGAAACTACCATAGGTAGTAGTCGAAGGTCGTTTAAATAAAAACTCCGCGTTTAACCGTTTCTGGACTCATTGGCCATGTGTTCACCTGAGGAAGCACGTTTGGATCGAGTACTTGGTCCGAAACAGAGATTTTCAATTTCAAACTTTAGTATAACATTAGAAAATCATATATTTAAGCGTCCATATATACTATATGGAGGCTTAAGTATGAAAAGAATTAAGTCTCAGATTTAAAATTTTGTAGGGATTGACTACAGTACTCTCTGCATCCCTAAACAGATTTACAAGCCATAGAAAGAATTTCTTCTATATAGAAAGTGATCTTGAAAATGTAATTTTGTCCATTGTCCAACAGCATTTTGGAACCCACATTAGAGTTACAACATGGAGTAGTAGTAGAGCCATGTTACCACTTACAACTAGCCTGGGCTGAGAAACAGGTTTCCGTAAATGTCTTCATACTGAGAATTTGGTGCGCACCATGACACAAATATGGCCGCCATAGTCGAAGTAAAATAGGAGGGGGGAACATTTGTGGTTTTGAACTACCATTACATCAGGGAACTCGTTAGTGCTGGTACCGCCCATACACTTCATTTTATCTTATCAGGGTATTCGCACACCAAACATTAAAAGAATTTAGAGTAATCGAGTGGCCAATGCTGGACCACTTACAATGGAATGACCCAGTTAGTTGTATAACAAAACTAGTTAAGAAAGCTCTCGTGCACACACTTGAAACTCATCTCATAGTTACTCTTGTCATTCGTGTGTATTGTGGAAAATTTCAAAATCACCTAATCATGTATTCTTTTTTCTAGTACGTTTCGAATCTTGGTGAGTGATATGACAAGATAAGACTTTAAGATAAAAAAACAAAACAAAAAAAAACTGATCCGGAACCCAGATTGTGCATATATGCTACCGCCAGGCTTCAGCAGCGAGCATACCCGAAGATCTGTGATCTATACGGGTGTGATCTAGACTCGCGAAGACCTTTCCAACGACACCTCAATCACATTCTTAGCCCTAGTAGTTCCTGAGTTGAAAGCGGACAGAGCGGTATTATAAGGTTTCACAAAGCTTGCTGCTGAACCATAAAGAGGACAGAATTGCAATTAGAAATATTTTATTCGTCAAAGGCATGTCCAATACAGCAAACGTGTGCCAGCATATTGCAAAGATGATAAGTTTTCCGATAGTAACATCTATGACCTATTCCCTGTGCGATACGCACGCGGCGTGAACGGTGTATTGGGGATGTGGAGGTAGCGCTCCACATTTTCTTTACCTACGGTACGAAGAGAGGTGGGGTGGTCAGTCCCACGCTCGACAGCCTTTACCTTCCCAAGGGTCCCAGGAGTACCAAGGGCACTCTGGTATTCAATTTGATAGGAGGCTGAGTGGACATCAGAGCGCCAGGCATGGGAACACTAAAAGAATAGTCTCCAATGTCCTGGCCGGGATTTGAATCCGGTGATCATTCATAATATTCAAAGCAACCATCAAAGCTAAGATGATGAACCGTGTTTAAGAGGTGATCATCCTTTGCAACCTTGCGTGATCAATGCTTATTTAGTGTCACACGAATATTTAAGAAACAAAAGAGTAACTTACGCGATGTTCTAAAGCTTCCTTGCGACTGTGTAAGTACGGTTCTTGCCGAAGGAGGCACTGACGCCCATAACCGTGTCATCAGCAGCTCTTGTTGTAGTGAAAGAATTTGATCTTCTGAAGAAAGATTGGTCTGTTCTCCAGATGTTACACATTGCTGAAATGTGGCAAAAGATCGCAAGTTACATTCATATAACAGTACGTTACAGCTTATCAAAACTATTGATTGTAATCAATTTGAACACTCCATATTGGGTGAGGTGAATAAAAAGAAGCAAATACTCGAAAGTGTTTACTCGCGAGTAAAGTATTCTGTCGCCTGAGGTGAATAAAACTTGCTTTTACTTCTTCTTGCATCAATTGAGAGTTTACTTGCAACTTATTTTTATTTACTTTTATTGAAGTAAACGCTTCTAAGTTCCGAGCATTTACTTACCACTTTAAACTTTGATAAACTTTATATTTTTTATATGGGCCAGTCTAGTAACTTTGGACTTCAGACCGTCAGGATTCGACCCTTAGCCATTAAAATCCACACCCATGTCCCTGCCGGGACTGGAATCCGGGACCTTCGAGTCGTTGGCCTACCGCCGTAGACCGTACGGTTACCTGGTCGGCTTTTCTTACCACAGAAGCATTTACTTTCAAAGCTCTAGTCATTACCCCTGATAGAAAGTATACTCTCTATTTCTTCATTTAATCCCAAGTATTTACTTAAAAATAGGCAAGTATAAGCATTTACTAGTTTTATTCACTTCAACCATTAAATCCCGAGGAACAGTGCCTTATTTTATTTTATTTCAAGTATCTTTTATGACACAGAAGAGTTATGGTTGTTGTAACCAGAAGCTGCTCGACTAAAATAGAGGTGAAACTTGAAATTAACACAGTAAAATTGACAGTCACGATGACCGGAACTCGAAATCGATCTCCTAGTTTCCGGTCGGGTAAGCTATTCATACACCGGATAGCGTACCCGATCGGAAACTGGAGATCCGGTTCAAGTCCGGCTTATGGCGGCTGTCAATTTTTCTACGTTAATTTCAATATTTACCTCACACAAGTTTTATTCTGAAAAAAAAAAGGCAATAACATCTAGACGTGGAACATTGTGTCAGTGTGTGTAACATGGTTGCCAGACTCTGCTCATCAAAACACAGTATATTTGACAATATAAAGTAAGACTTAAGCGAATATACAACCTTAAACCCAGGCAAATTACCACAACATAAATTATTTTGAACATGCTGGATGAATTTGTATCGATATAATGAACAAACGATGTAAAACACAAATTATATTCATACTATGAGTTGAAGTTTCACCACAAACATCAATAAAATCTTGTATCAAAATTATTCCCTTAAAAAAAAAAAAAAAAAAACAGAATACAAAATTTAACTTTTGTACTCCTCATTACGTAATATAACCTTTGAGCAATACACTTTTAACAACAACAAAAAATAAATTTCTCAAAGAAAAAATTAACACAAAACATCTCTAGCAAAGGGAAATTTCTTTGCATTTAACTACTGTTTGATCTAATTGTATGAGTTGCTATTTCAGTGAATCATAAGAAACTACAGTAATCATCAGACACTATTATTATTATTATTATTATTTTCCTTTCGGTAGATATACATGTATTGGTATATATTACGCTTACTACTTTATTCTCGATCTTCAAAATACGAAACAAAAGTGAATTCCGGGCGACCATAACATTTGAAACTGTCACGAAAAATATGGAAAGCCTGGCAACCCTGTAACATACGCAGTATACCAATTAAAATTTGGAGATTCTGTGCACTCGGTCTGTGTTTTGTATTCCTGTAAGAGACCAAAATAGTATGTACACGGCTAGTTCTGCTAGAGTGACCATGTTCAACGAGTACAAGCCTAACACTGGCCCAGTCTGTAATTCGCGTATTATGACCAAAAAAAAAAAAAAAACCTAACGGTGTATATTCTCAGAAAATTGAAAATGCAGAAGATAGGAATGATTATATTTATAGTTTCTTCGCACGTCTAACACCTACTGAGCCAGTGCACACTTTTGCATTTGAATTGACCAGTGCAACTATTATTTTATTTGCTTGAAAAGAAAATTTTTAATGGATTGTCTAAATCTGCTGCGTTTACCTTATATCTCCCATATTAATAACTTTGTTGAGGTCCTTCAAGTAATGAATATGAGCCAAATTCGGATATTATAGTGAGAAACAAAGACTGACATCATATACTTTTTCTGTCTAAAATTGCTTGTTTACCAAAGAGAATATTATTTGAATTGAATTTTATTTATGGCTTTAGGCATCTAAGGCTCAGGCCGGGAAAGAATGCGGGGAAGGTGTCGCCCAGAGCCCAAGCTGAAGATACTATCTCGGCATTTGACTGGTGTCACTGAGGAAAAACCTTAATCAGGATGGTCGGCCGCTGGGATTGAATCCATGATCTCCTGAATGCTAAGCAAACGCTCTACCACTGGAAAAAGAGCGTGAAGTAGTGTTCAGAAATCCCGTTCAAATGTACGTTGCTTTATTTTATTTTCTTTCCCATACGACGCTTTCTTTCGTTTATTTACTTTTCAGCTAAAAAAAAAACAATCATTTACGGGATTACCAAAGTTGAAAATACGACACTTTTACGTAATCTTAAATAAGTTTGTACTAACCGCAATTTTCGTTAAATAAAAGAAAGAGAGAAAAAAATCTTTCATTAATTTTCTTCACAAGTGAAGTTTTATTGTTCTTCGAGTAGACATAAACTCTTATACGCCTGAAGGCCATAAATAAGTGCATTCATTCATTTTCTTTGGGGCGGGGGCGGTACAAGTCAGTACAATTTCTGGATACTTACCTGATTCTGTTTTCTAAGACAACTGGCTCTGAGATCTTCCACGAATTGTTTCGCTGACACATTTCCAGGTTTTAATCGAATAACAGCCACTGCAACTGCTATTTGAATTTTCCTTAACAAACTTTTTACTGGAATTAAAAAAACAGAATTTAATTATATAAATTAATATATAATTTATAAGGCAGGGTTGGCAAAAAACATGTTTTTTAAAAAAAAACTGGTTTATTTTGTTTAAACCAGGTTCTTTTGATTTAAATACTTTGCTTTTATTTATTTATATTACATATGGATAGAAATAAGTTTGTTTCTCCTTAATGTCCTTATGCAGCTGCGTGGTTATGAAGGATGGGACCTACAGCTTAAAGTGGAATCCGAACCTCTACTCGATTTGCACTTGAGAGAAACTGTCCTCCACCTGGACTCGAACCCGGGACATTTGATTACAAATGCGATGAGTCTACCGACCCATCCACGGAGGACACCTGATAGAAATACGTTGTACTGATCTTGCATACTTGTGAATGTAATTATTAAGTCACTTCAGAAGAACAAAAAGATCCACATCTGCACAAATGAAATCACTGTACAGAGTTGTACACATTATTAAAATAAATGGACAATTTCAAAGACTACAGAGTACTGATCTAATTTAGTCCAAGCTAGTCCACTGAGTCAGAAATACACAGACTTAATTTGCATATCAATAAAAGAAGTGAATAAAGATAGAATGAATTATCTGAGTTCACTCTGGCTCTGAACCATCCATCCATATAGATACAGAAAATACTTTTGATTTCAATAAATTCGTTTCCTGGGGTTTTTATGAGAAAAAAAATCTTGTAAGGAATTTCGGTGTATTCTATCAATACTAGACATTATTAGAACAAAAGAATATTTAGAATTTTTGTTTTGATTGCAATTGCATAGTAATAATAATGTACGTTACTGGATGCAGTGGACAAATTTTACCAGCTTCCATCAATATATTTAAGCAAAGTTAACTTTGGCTTTTGTATGAAACAACAGGCATTCAGGCAAACAGGAAGATACAATATGGTTTCGTTTCGTTTGTTTAGGCTTAACGCCCTTATGTAACAGCAAGGTTATGAAGGACAAGCTACTGCTTATAGTGACATCAAAACCACTACTCGGATTCCACTTTAGAGAAATTCTGTGGCCCCATGGAGAATCGAACCCGGGATTCCTTGATTACAAGGCGGAAATAATATAACATTAACGCAGATGGTTTAATATGTGGAATCGTCACCATGAAGTTCACACTATTTGTGATATTTTTGCTTTAATTTTTTTTTAATTTTTTTTTTTTTTTTAAGAAAAACATCTGGTTTAAACCAGCCAACCCTGAAATAAAGTAGTATCATAGACCTCATAATAG